>JASKDV010140949.1:0-13997 GCA_032466395.1 Aegires albopunctatus | reverse complement strand
CCCCCCAAAAAAAAAGAACAAAAGAAAAGCAACAACAGCAAAGAAAGAGAAATAAACAAAAACAAAAGAAAATAAAAAACAAAAAATTAAATACAATTAGTCAAACTGAATTGAGAGTAGGCATAAATGTTGGGTTTTTTATAGGAAATTTATTATCTGGTCATGTCTTTATTACACAGGAGACTTATGAAATTAAAGGAAAATTGCAATGTTGCTATTGGTGGGGATGTTGATGAAAAGCAAAAGTTCATTTCTCCTACTGTTTTGAGAGACGTCAAACTCACAGATCCAATCATGCAAGAGGAGGTCAGTACTAGTATCTAACATCAGCAGCAAAATTTTTGGTGTCTTTTTCCATACATTAGTTTTGACTGCATTCCTGCTCATTTTTGTTTTCTAAATCATTTGGGCATTCTGATATGATCCATGGATGATCTATTTGAATATATATATATATTTATTTTTTTTAGCAATGTTTTAAGTTGATAATGTATTCTTATAGACAAAATAGGTCTGCTTTTGCTCTAAACATGCTTAGATTTTTAGATTTTCAATCAATTAATTTACTTTTATCAGAGATGACAACATTTACATTTTCATTCCTTCTATTATTTTCTAAATGTGCTCTAACTTCTAACATTAAGTTTGATAGATCTTGAAGTTTCAGTTTAATACTGTTTCCAAATTCCTTGCTATCAACAGCAATAATAGGAATGAGGATAACCATCAAAGTCAGAAGTCCATTATTGTTAGTTATAACATGAGAACACATAAAAGACACTTTGGAGAAAATACACTTTGTGATTGAGTTGGAAAATTAACATTTATTAAAAATGATGGATTTGAGCATGTATAATTGTTTTAAACCAAAATTCCACAGTTGAGATAAAATTTGGATGCATTTTATGAAGGGGGAAGATTTGAAATAAATGCCTATTTGAATACGATTAGCAAATAAGATAAGATAAGATAAAACTTTATTATCCAAGAGGAAATATTGGTTCACAATTGATTTGATCGCATAACAACAGCAGCACATACTAGGATAAATCATAAAACATGATAAAAACATATTCCTTCTATCAAACACACAGCTTACACATACACACTCTTTGCAGTAGTTACTTTCAATTTTGTATTTTCGTTTTTGATACTGTTCTTTGGTAGTCTCTTATTTACTTTATAATGATTTCAATATCATGAGAGTAATGACTCATATCATATAATAATTCAAGGTGTAAATTTAGCCTTTAGATGCCTTTTGGGTCATAAAATCATGATATAAAAACTATTTAAAAAAAGTACTTTTAAAGGACATTACAGGGAGAGCTATCCATCGCACGATACACAAAACTTCTTTTAATTATTTCCTATCCAGGGATATTCTTGAAATGATTTATGGAAAGTACACTTTTAGTGTACAGTACTAAAGATTACTTCAATCCTTTGCAGATCGCATTATGAAAGAGTTTTGTCTAATGTTTGTAGAACACCTAGAGAGAAATATTTTAATTTTATTTTTCCTAGGTTCTAGTACATGTTGATGAGGTACACATGTTGCAGATTGTTATAATAATTATTTCTTTTCTTTATGAATTCATTCCAGATTTTTGGGCCTTTACTGCCTATTGTGCCGATTAAGGATTGTAAGGAGGCTTTTGAAATTATTAATAGCAGGTAAATAGGTTAAATTGATCTTTTCAGATTCTGTAGCAAGCCGGTTAGTTTGTATTATAAATGATAAACAACAAATTTTTAAGTGTTTATATACCACATAGACATTATTATGGATGTTTCGACACACAAATTCATTGTTCAAATATTCTTACTAAGTAAATTAGTTAGTGCTACATGTATGTGTGGTAGGTTTGAAGATAACTGTTTATTAATATCTACCATTTTTGTACATATTTATTATTTTTTCAGAGACAAGCCTCTAGCCCTTTATGTTTTTACAACTGACCAGTCTACGATGACAGCATTTTGTGATGAGACTAGCAGTGGTGCCTTGGTCATCAATGATACAGTTATACATGCAGGATGTACGTTTTGTAAAATTCACTTCAGAATAGAAAACAAATTTTATGCCTCTGCATAGATTATTCTTGGGAAAATAATTCATCCATTTGTTCTTTTTTTTTTTTTTAATAGGGTCATTTTGTATTAACAGCTTTGTTTTTCTTTAATTACAGTGAGCAGCTTACCTTTTGGTGGAATTGGTGGTAGTGGCACTGGGGCTTACCATGGAAAAATGTCTTATGACACATTTAGCCACCAAAAGCCAGTTTTGCAAAGAGGCCTTAATATGGAAAAAGTTAATGGGTAAGTTAATTGAGAGTTGAACTTTAAGATTGAATTTTTTTGTGTTTATCTCAATCTGATCATGACTTACCAAGTATGTATATAGAAAGGTTCACTTTAATTGAAGGGAAACAATTCTAATCCAGGAAATGATTCCATCTGGAACACGACCGCATAAAGCATAGTGCAATATAATTCTATAAACTTGACTTAGCTTAGAATGAATGGCAAACATTCAGTGAGCATTGTTAGTCATAACCATCACACATTCATAATAATGGTCATGATGAGCAGGATTTATAGCAGGCTACTTTCTTTCCTTCAATTCTTTGATGAAATCTAAATGTTTAATATCATATTTATTCTTTCAAATACAGACCAAATACCTACTACTCAAGTTTAGATTGTTCATAATAATAGTAATATTTTTAATAATAATAATAATAATAATAATAATAATAATAATAATAATAATAATAATAATAAGGATAATGATGATGATGATGTTTGATGATAATGATAATATTAATGCTAAGATAATGTTTTGTTTTGATTTTTGAACACTATGAATGTACATGTACTTTTGAAAAAATAATTTTAAAAAAATATGCCATTTGTTTTATTATGCGCTGTACCTCATTTTGTAACTCATTGTAACTCATTTTATCTAGCGTACTTGTTTACTGTTCATGATTGTTTTTAACAGATGTATTTAAATTTTAGTGTTCTTTTATATTCATTTTAATAATATACTTCTGCTTGTGAAATAGATACTGGTATGTGTGGATAATTTGTTATGCATTGTATGAATGTTGTTTACTATATTGCCCTATGTATAGCCAATGCCATAGAGCACTGTGTGGAAGATCCTGAGATATCATGGAATCCCTATGTGGGAACAACTTGCAGAGTCCTACATGGAGGCCAACTGACGGACAACTTTGATGTCAGAACAGGAGTAAGACAGGGGTGTCTTCTATCACCTTTTGTTTTCATACTGGCCACTGACTGGTTGATGAAATAAGTCACAAGGGGGAGAAGAAATGGCATACAATGGACTCTTTGGTCATAACTAGATGACTTTGATTATGCAGATGATTCTGACACATTGACAACTCTAGATGCAGACAAAGACAACACTCTTGGACAGCATGTCACAATCATATCCATTGGACTAATAACAGGAAAGTTGAAGATCCTAAAAGCAGTGTCAGAGAGCAAGGAACAGATGAAACTTGGTGGGAACACCGTTGAAAAGTGGACTCCTAATTCAGGAAAATGATCAACAGAAATAGTAGTACAGAAACAGATATCAAGTCAAGAATACGGAAGGCACAGGCATAATTTAATTCTTTGAACAAGATCTGGAAGACGAAGGAAATCTCACTGAAAATAAAATAATATGGTTTATGCATGTTTGGTTTAAGTGTGTTCTACTGTATTATTATTATTATTATTATTATTATTATTATTATTATTATTATTATTATTATTATTATATACAAGCAACAAGGCAACAATTACCCTCATGATCCCAATAAATTATTGTAGATGGTCACACTTTTCAAACAATGTGCGGGATATGTTCCTTTTTGTTACAATGGATGGATAAGGACTCATGACGTATTTTACTATTTATTACATATGCAGACCCATAATATGACCCAAGATGTAAGGGTAGGGGGTCGGAAATTTGAAATGCCATATTGGTAAAATCCCGATACTAATGAAATATTGGTAGAGAAAATGTTGCTAGGTAAGTTATCAAATTTAGAATACATTGAGGTCAGTAGCATTATTGATGGCCAATCTATAGCAATTTTTGGACCCTCTTGGTCGTTTTTGACCCACGATGTAGGGCGAAGATTAATAATGATGATAATAATAATAATAATAATAATAATAATAATAATAATAACAAAGATTATTGATATAGCACCTTTTGCCTAAACCTCAAAATTCTTTATCTTAGTTAAAATGTATTTGTCTGTAGGTGCATAATATGTATTTTATAACTACCGGTATATGTTATGTATATATATAACTTTGTTTATAATGAGCGTGATTGAAATGCAGCAAGAGATTCAAGTTCACATTATGATACTGGTAGGTCTTCAAACACACTAGTCAAAATCTGGGTGATAAAGATTTATAAATGCTTTATAAAAAGAACTTGCAGAACTTCTCAGAGTTGTAGTGGAACTTGATAAATAAATGTCCCTCTCGCAACTACCAGTACAAAAAAAATAATTTTTAAATTCTAATTTGTAATTTCAAATTTTTTTTTTTTTACAAGCATACGCTACCCACCTTACACCGAAAGCAAACTGAGTTGGTTGAATTGGCTGGTGGCAAAGAAAGTGAAAAGGAGGGGTTCTTTATCTTTCCTTCCTCTATTTTTACTCGGAGCCGTATTTGCAGTTGCATTCAAGGTATGATATATATCTATGTACTTTTTATTTCTTGTTTTTATGGCCAGTTAAGTGTTATAGTTGATTATTGAAAGAAAAATTTACATCTTAATCTTACTTAGGTTATAAGCTATTCTGATAACAAAATTTTATTTTGAAAAAGTAATTAAAAAAACATCAATACATTAGGTAATTTTCAGATTCTTTAATACAGACAAGTAAAGAATTAGTAATAGCCAATGCAATAAGAATATTTTATATTTTATTACTGAGACATATTCATCCTCTATTGTTGTAAGTCTAATCCCAATTTCAGCATTGCATCGATGAAATTCTCATTGATCCAGAATTGTTAGGTTATCTCCTTTTATTCTTTTTTGTGTTCCTTAAACTGTGTGCTTTCAACCATTATGATGATATATGACTACAAAATTTTTAATCTAAAGTTTAAAAAAGTAATATAAGATTATTTCTAAAAGTTTGAAAAATGTATCTAGTACCATGAGTTAGATGTAGAGCTGATTTTTTGGCCATAACCCCCCTCAACAAAAAAAAAAGAAGCTGCGCAGATTCTGAGATAGTCATTCTATTAAATTGTGGCTAAGATTTCCTTTATTATTAACTAGCTGACCCTTTGCAGCATTGCTTGCAATGATTAGATAAACACAATTTAAATACCCGGAACAAAGCTGCAATGATCCTAGACAAAAAAAGTGAAAGCAAAAGCAGGTTTGGCTTACTATGGAATGACTGGATTTCTTGACTGATGTGTGATTAAAATTATGATAGAAACATGAAGATAATTTATAGAGATATCTATTGCTAATGAGATTCTAAACTTAGGAAGATATCATTATTTCACAATTTTGGTCGCATTCAGTTCATTTTTAATGGTGTAGTTCCAAAGCTTTAGTCCAATGAAAAAAGTGCTTTTGCCTCATGCGTCTATTAGTAGGTATTGATTATTGCCAAAAGTTTTACCATTATTGCATTTATACGTTTTTTGTCAAATTTTTTAATGAATGATTGCAATGCTACAAATAGAGCATTTTTAAGGAAGTTTATAAGTGTTTCATTCTTTGGTCAATGGCAGTTTATTGGATAAAGCTTATATTTAATGGCATTGATTCAGTGGCAAGCGATGGTAGAGAAAGAGAGGTTGGTAATTTCAGGCAGAGTTCATTGGGATTTCACTCTATTGTGATGACAAATTTTATAGCATTATTGTAGTAGTTTGATAACATTATTTGGGGATGCTGCAGAGATACCATTATTTGATTTAACTTATCACCCTCTTTTTCCAATTAATACCTGTAGATTTGTTTCTCTCCATAGGTTTTTGGTGTATCAGCTTTATTTCAAAACTGATCAGGGAATCAAAACCGAATCTTCAACAAGCAATTATATGATTATTACCTGCTATTACATACAGAATCATCCTGTTGATGTTATTATTTTTCCATTGTTCATATTGTAATGATTATTGAAAAAACATTTTTTTTTTATCAGTTAATAAGATAAATATTTGTATCTTTTAACTCTTTTACTATCATCTGCTGCACTAAGTGGCCAGATTTATAATTACTACCAACAGCTGCTCTGTACAGCCTATACGTATCCATAGCAGCTCTAAGAGCGGTGGTCCAAATTGAAAGTTTTCTGTTATCTTTTCTTGATAGTCAAAGAGTTACTTATGTTTGGGGGCAAAAAAATCTTTTTTATTTAGTTATTTATTTGTGTAGTTTCCTCTTTTTCTTTCTTTTTTTTGTTAACCTTTTGATGATTGATTCTATTGATACCCTAAATCAGCCTTCCTGAGAGAGAAAGACTTTGAAAGTATATAGTGTTAACGAGTAAGGGAAAAAGTCTTAATTTTGGTGACCAATAAAAGCATCACTACTAAACACAATGCCATGCTCATCTCCTTTGATGTCAAAGGACATCCTTTGATTGAACAGACTTTGACATGGTTATTTTCATTTGTCAAAATTATAATGGATGTCATTTTCTTTTGAATCATCATCAATCCTCTCTCGCTGAGTAATTTACCCCTAACCCATCCATATCAGTAAAAATTGATCATAGACAAAGTTAACCTTATGTAATTGTCTTTTCTTTCTGAAGCTGAAACTTTCAGGTCCATAATGTACACCACAATCTGGTGTATCAGCTCTCAATGTTTAAAGGGTCAAGAGTTAGAAGGTGCCTTTTCCTCATTTGTTGTCAAAATACAATCTCCTTATACCAGACAAGTTTGTTTGTAATGGGAGCAGCTGGATTGAAAAAATGAACAATATCTCATTTTTTAAATTATTTATATTTATGTGATGAATTATTATTTGTATTTAATGCCAAAGTTTGAAAAGCTTTATTGAGTTTATGGTGATATCATTTATCAGAAAATATATTTTTGCAAGATATCTCCATAAAATAATATAACTAAAAATATTTCTTGATTTGACTTTGACAAGCCCAAAGGGATTATTGGGTATACACTAGAAATAAAAAACAAAAAGGGATCCATTTTCTCATTCTGTGATAATGTTTCTAGCTAAGGGAAGAAACAAATTTTAATTTTGTTATTTGTTTACAAATGTTCTGGCTTTAATGGATGGAATTTCTGCAGAATAGAATATTTCCATAAAATTATATAACTAAATATATTTCTTGATTTGACTTCGACAAGCCCAAAGGGATTATTGGGTATACACTAGAAATTAAACAATGTAACCTATTTTCTCATTCTGTGATATTATTTCTAGCTAAGGAAAGAAGAGAAATTTTAATTTCATTATTTGTTTAAAAATAACGAATTTTAATGACTTTAATGGATGGAATTTCTGCAGAATAGAATAGAATCTATGGAGGTCTATTTGCATTTGTAATACAGTTGACATTTTTAAAACGATAATTATTATAATTTTATCTCTTAATTCAGCTATTTTTATTATTTAATTGATCTTCCAAATTAGGTTTAAAGCCTGCTTATTGATATTTATTTTTGTACATATGCCAAAGTTATGCTAGTCCTGGTTATATGCCTTCTATGGTTTCCACACAATCAGTTTGGTGTAAGGTTTGTTTCTGCAGTATATCTTTAATGTCTATAATTTATTATCTTATATTAAACTCGAATCTGCCTTATTACACATTTTAGGGGTTCTAAGTATTTTTAAACTTGCATTGTGAGCCTAACGCAGATAATATGATGAATAATATGAAAACACAATTTCAAAATGTATCATTTCAACTACAGTCATCTGATCACAAAGGAAATACATGTATAAGGTAAAAACAGTCATTCTTGGTGACAAAATAATGACGATAAGACGGATGAAATCCTAAAATGTGTTTTTATAGCCATTGATGAAAGATAAGGAAGAATAGCTTTTTAATTTTAGCTTTATGGTTCATAGGGTGTTCAAATTTTTTGCACTGTATATTTATATTTTAAGATATTCCATTTAATGGGTTTTTTTTAAAAAATCCAACATTGTAATAAAAAGTGTCAAAATCCCATCAAAACCTTTGACAAATTTTCATATGATTTCCATAAATTTTCACTTGTTTCAATCAATGTCGTAATACATTTTATTTATGTATGCATATATCAGGTGATTCATAAAAAAGTAACTCAACTTTGAAAGCACATGATTTACTGATGAGTCAGAGAAATCTAATGAAATTTCACAGTTGGCAACAACATTTATTTATGAATAATTCCTGAAGTTTTCATCATAATCATGCATGTAATTACGAAGATTCAAACATCTTGGCAGAACGTGTCTGAAAATGCAGTATTGAACCAACAAGAAGTGTTTCACTATTTTCGGTGTCCAGTGGAACCGCCTTGTTGTTGACAGACTGCTCGTAACCTTTTTTTCCAACTGCTATTTGACGATCTGATTTTCTCTAAATTGATTTCTTAGGTACTCCTCCTAACATTCTCTTATTTTCATTTTCAGTACCTCGACTGTAAATGTAAGCGACGATTGCAATAGACCTTTGGTGATAAGAAATCCCATGCCTTATTTGTCGATTCTAGTTAAAACGCTTTTGTCATCATAACACAGCATTAATCATTATAGATCTAGATCTAGATCAGTCTTATGGAATTCTGTTTTGATTCCTGGCATCAATATTCACGGACAGTGTTCTGCAATGCATTACCAATGCGATCAAATGTTCGGTGAGCGGCAAGAAATCGATGTCAAACCATTTGATATTGCATATCTGTAGTTGGCATTTTTAAATCGCTTTATCTTTTTATTGAACTAAGATGGACAATTGAAATTTCAACCATTAGGAGATAAATGATTGAAAATAATTATGTCAAAGTTTCACAGTATTTTGAGAATGGAGCTAGAAATGACATATGCTCAAAGTTGAGTTACTTTTTTATGAATCACCCGATATATATTATATATCATTTGGTTGTTAGTCGTTGTCGCTATGTTGATATTGTTGTAAATGCATTTGTTGTTGTTGTCATTGTGCTATGCAAAAATAATTTAAAGTAAGTAGCATCATGGTCAGACGGTAGACATTTGGGCTGGTGACTGAAAGTTGAAAGGTCCCAAGTTCGAATCAGGTAGGTTTCTTTACATGTATTTCCTTATCCTACCCAGGTTTAAAATGAGTATCCAGCTAAAGGAAGAATCAGATCTTGTCAGTAAGTCCCTCGAGGGGTTGTAAAGAAATTTGGTTAAATACCTGCTAGGGACCCTCTGTATAGTGCATTGAGCACATTAAGTGGGAACATGCTATATAAGAATGCTCTACTTTAAATTTATATCAGACCGATGTAAAATAAGAGCTGCTAAAAGCCACTATTTCAAAACATCCTATAGATAATATGTAAAAGATTGACTCTCATAGACATGTGTGGCATCATGGTCGAGTGGTTAGCGATGTGGGTTTCAGTCGAAAGGTTGTGAGTTCAGTTCCTGCTGGCGCGTGATCCGACATTGAGTCCTTAGGAAAATCTCTTTACATGCATTTTCTTCACTGCACTCAGGTGTAAAAAGAGTTCACTGGGTCTAGATGGCCGAGTGGGTAGTGGCATTGCACAGTAACCTGGGGATCCCGGCTTTGAGCCCCACTTCGGCATCTGTTTTTTTCCCTGGGCAAGATAATTCACCCTGATTGCTCACTTGCAACGCTGGATGCACTGCGACTGATGCCTGGATTATGTCGGTCTTTCCTTGAAATAGATCCAAAAGAAAAAATTTCCCCTAGGAATGAATAAAGTGAATTTTATCTCTATCCTTAAACCTTTTTCTTCTGTGCCATTCAAACGATAAACAATGTAGACATTGACATGTACATGTAGCATGTTAATGCTTAATCAGTGTTACTCAAGTTAAAAGAAATAGCAATAAAAATGAAAATGTTTAATTAAAAACAAGTATCGGTACCTGTAAAACTTTTTTTTATGTCATGTTAAAACATATAGATGGTGTTATGACATTTTCTGAAATGTTAAAAAAATCAAAGAAATAATTTTTTCACTTTAGGACAGAAAACAACCCACACGACGACTTTATATACATCTTATACCTGAACAACACTATCATTCATACTGTCCCTCTCACTCCACCATGTAAACATTCATACTTATACATGTAGGACAGCAATTAAAAAAAAATATTTTTTTTTAAAGTTGTGCAGATACCAAGATAAATTCATTCTTCGAACATAAATAAACAAAGCAGAGTAAAACATTTGAGGTGTTTATTTGTGAATAAATGTGGTGGGTGGATGTAGGAAAGAATAATGGACTAAGGAATTACAATTGAATTTTGCATTGTTAAAATTTAATAGCAAACGGTGGTAAAAAATTGAAATATCTTTTCTTTAGTGTTCTGAGATATAAAAGTCTACCACTTCTTTGACTGATCGTGGATAAATATACATGTATATATATGTTTGTGAAGAGGATGTGCTTTATCTTCAATGTGTTTGTTTATTTTTTTATGCAAAGTTGTTTATGAAAAATGTCTAACCTATCGCTTTCTTCAGATTTCAGCTATTTTCCTGCATTATTTGATCACCATCTAATATTTCCCCCCTTTGTCTTTTGTTACCACCAGAGGCAGCTAAACTGAACAATACACTCCTAATACAAATTTGATAGAAAATGTCAATTGTGTGATATCTACTTAAAATCAATATAATTTTCTAATAAGGTACACTATCTTATTGATGACTTTGTTAAACTAGTCACCATTCTAGTTTTTCATAAACAATTACTCCCAAATATTTATAGCCCTTGGCTTTTTAAAATTTATCATTATTTATTATTTATTTATGTTGCCTTGATGTTTGTTATGGTTACTATCAAGTGCATTAATTTGTTGTTGTCGTAGTTTATCATTATTGATCTAAAAATTGGCCAATCTCTATAAAAAATAACAACAAATAATGCTATGGATATCGTTACACGGGTACTTGTATTTGATAAAGGATTATAATGGAATGCCGGATGCTATAAACACAAACAAACAAGCAAACAAAACAAAGAAGAAAAAAGTAACAACATAGTCACATAATCCCACCCGAGTCCATTCTATTCTCTGCAACCAAGGCCGTATTACTAGAAGATCTATTTCATTTTCTACCTACACTGTATGGTGGACCATGTAACAATAATTTATTGCAACTGGAACTCATGCACCCAAGCGAAAGAGATTGGTTCAACCAGCTAAAAACTAACGAAAGGGTCCATTGATATGTACTCCAGTACATCGTGATCTAGGCTTGCATAATTTTGTAGGCCACGTATCGACACCACGCGCCACACAGTCAATGCAGCTCACCGCACGCCTCAAAGAACCTGTGAATTTGAGGCTACAACAACAGGTTCACTGTACTGTAGCCTACTGGACTTTGGAATAAGATTTTAGTCATTACTAGATCTACATCTATATAACATAATCAAAATTTAGATTTAGATCTAGGCATAACGATTCACAAACACACGGCTCTCATTCTATTGATCGTGCATTCAACTTTACCTGCCTAAAGTTAGTCAGTGGTTACAAGGAATTGTATTTTGTATTTAATAAATATCATGGGACAATATTCAGAGGTAAGCCGGAGATATTAGCATAAAGACTTCTAGATCTAGATCTAGATATCTAGATCTAGATATAGAATCTACATATCAAGTTTTCGTATTTTGTTCATAGGAGAATTTCTCGAATATCAGCTTTGCTAACCATTTCTCTAAGACGGGGTTAGATCTATTTCATTATTTCAAGTAATGGCTCATTTCAAAGTCGTAACCCATCCCACAACCAACGGTTCTCATCGGGAATCGGGAAAACCAGTAAATTATTAAGGTCAAAGGTCAATGGTCAATGTTCTAGCAGACGAGCAAACAAGGACTGACCTTCGGACCCCGATTCCGTTGACAGGATCATCGCCGAGCCGAGCCGAGGGTTGAAATATTTTATGATATTATACCCTGTTTGTTTGTTTTTTAAATGAATAAATAAAATTAGAGACATTATTATTGTTATGTGTAGTACTTATAGTTTCTCTCTCGTAGTTGATTTTAATATCGTCACCTCTTCCACGGTCTTCTCCGTAGAGAAACCTATGGATTAGATTTCGGGGATGGGAGGGGAAAATACATTATTTTACCTTAGGTATCACGTTTTGTTATAATACATCGTAGATTTACAATACATGTAGAATCTAGTTAGAAATCAAATTTGCATTAACAAATTAAGATATCTGTGTTAAAAGCATCTACTTCCTTTATTGTTTGTCTAGGCTAAATCTAAATCATCGCCACCTGAAGGCTAGTTAGTTTTATAGATGGTTATGATCTTGGTAAAAATTCAGCCAATGGGACAAAATCAAGTACATGGTGTACATGTAATGCAAATTGCATGGAAGTAGGACAATTATTTATGAAGTTCTTACAATTACTCGTAATTTATGACCTCATTGAAAACCCACGTGGCCTAAACCTGAAATATTGGCCTAATGATATATCTACCATTCAAATTTAAACAAAAATAGGGCTAATTTTTTTTAATTACCGTAAGTCCGTAACGCTTCCCAAACTCTGTCAATGTTAAACTCACATCATATCCAGACATGATTGTTATTTGAGCGTGGTCGGGATCACTGGCGAGAATTAATGAAGGCTTAGTATACCATTAACATTAATTTAAATCAATTCACAAATACATGTGCATGTACATATATTGAGATTTTATTGATAATACAACTAAAATACACTACATTTACAATGTAATCGCATATTATGTGGACTAGCAGGTACACCTTACAACACTTCAATACACGACTCTAACTTGTTAATGTCATTTCAATTATCATAGGCCTCTACTGATTTTCAATTAACAGACCATCCTATTTCATTTCGTTGAGAGATAAAAGATAAGCTGTGATGTTCTGGTGCGTCACCATGAGTGTCTTTTGTATGAATAATAATATTAAGCTTATCAGTTGGAAGGAAGATTTTAAATGAAAGGATTGTACAGAAATACATGTAGGCCTAGCGTAATACGCTTTTGTTTCTTTTACAATGTAATAGGGAAATTAACTTATCTTATTTCTATAGCAAACCTACGCGAGAATGAAATACAATGACATTGTAGTTTGAAATACGATCCCATTCAGAATCAGATTCTCTTGGAACAGTGTTGATATATCTTATCACCGTGAAAGGTTAGGAATACATCCCATTAGAATGAAAAAAATAAATAAAATGTAATCATACTACTACTAGCGAATAAAATGACAAGGATTTCTATCTGACTAAATCTATAAAATAATGATAACTATCATAATGACTAAAGATAGCCATGAGTTACCAGAATCACGTGATGGTCAACGAGATGATTGTAAAGATATAAAGCTCTTCATGATTTGCCCAAGGAATTTATTGAGATGGCACACTGTCTTGATTTACACTAATATCAGTTCATAGTCAAGGAAACTATAGGCAATAATGAAAATTCAAAACTCATTGTGCTTTTAACAGAAACATTTTTTAAAAATTTATTTCCATTCAATATTTTTCTTTATAGATGATGCAACGTTTAAGGGCATCCTTCGCATCTGGTAAAACCCTTTCCTATGAATGGAGAATTGCTCAATTGACAGCATTGTTCAACATGATTAAGGAAAATGAAAAAAAGATTGAAGAAATCTTGTTTAAAGATCTCCACAAGGTAACCCCCCCCCCCTTCTCTCTCTCTCTCTCTCTCTCTCTCTCTCTCTCTCTCCCCTCCTCTCTCTCTCTCTCCT
>JASKDV010140948.1:0-23767 GCA_032466395.1 Aegires albopunctatus | reverse complement strand
TCCCCCCCCCCCCCCCCCCCCTGTTGATGGGGACTAGAGTCAAATGTTATAATCTTTATACATAGGCTAGTCTGGTATATGACATATCAAACAATGATGAAGAGACTGTTGAAAATGTAAACAATGTTCTAGAGAAACAGTGGCACTTCAAGTGACGAATGATATTGCTTGAAGGAAGAAGAAAAAGAATGTAAAATGAAGAAACCCCTTTACTTTAAATGAACATTTACACAGATGAAGTGATTCAGAATTTATCAAATAACGACGAAAAAGAAGGAAAAAAAAGAGCAGAGAGAAAAACTAATGATAATGTCCTTTATGAAGCGAAGATTGTTGATTTATATATCAACAGAGAAAAAAAAAAGGATTGTTTAGAGATAACAAAACAATTCTAATTGTGACCCAGTCATGCATCATTGTTAACTCTTAAAAGCCCGCCATATTTAGCACACTTTGCCCAGGCTACAATAGTGAGCCTATATAGAATCAACATAGTGTGCATTGCTCAGGCTGCCACGGTAAAACCAATCAACGCAGTGTGCTTTGCTGGGCTTTAAAGATTTAAAATTAGGACAAAGTGCAATGTGATGTGGTGAATTATTAAGCATGCTATATTGTCATTTGCTTGTTGGTACTAGCATTGCTTAAAAAAATGACACAATGAAGGTAATAATTTTAAAAAATTAACAGCTAGCATTACAAAGAAAGCAAGGCAAAGAAATTTGTGGAAAGAAAAATTTTAAGCAATGAAAGTTATCAAGCTCAACAACAAACGGAATATATAAAAAAATGATTAAACAAATATCAATTTGACAGTTGAAATTAGCTGAAAATGACTGTTAAATTCTTCTTCTTCTTCCACTGTTTCAATACACCCATCAAATCAAGTATAACTGTCAGCATGATCATCAAAATATCATCTTAAAGGCCTAAAAGCCTAGAAGGCCGACACTATCAATTTTAATGTGTGAAAAAGTATATAATATTTTATTTTGTTAAAATTAAAAGAAAATATAATTTTTAAAAAAATCAATTTGACAGCATGAAATTAGCCGAAAATGAAGAATATTCTTCTTCCTCTTCTTCTTCAATAAACCCATCAGATCCAATATTACTGTCAGTGTACTCATCAAAATATTATCTAAATGGCCTAGAAAGCCAACACCATTACAACTGTTGTAAGAGGATCGCTCAATTTCTATACAGTTTGCCCTCTCTAATCCGGACTTATGTAATCCGAACCATTTTCTGGGAACAAATGTTTTTCTTATTATTTCTTAATTTTCCCTAATCCAGAAAATTCTGTAATCCGAACAAATTGCAGGGAATGAAGGTGTTCGGATTAGAGAGGGCAGACTATATATATTTTATGCAAGAAAGTAAGATACGGATGACTGGTAGAGACTGATAGAAACTAGATGACCCAAACCGCCACAAGTTTTCATATTATGCAATAGTTTGTCTTTATTCAAATCTTATTTTGTTAAGGAAACCATCACAGAACAATCCGAAGAATTAGGAAATAACGTTGAATGAAAATATCATCATCTTCAATCCTTTTCTCACCTACAGTACTTGGACGAGAACCTGAATCATGAAACAATGCATGTAGCTCATCAATTTCAAAGTCTTCATTTTATTTTTTATAAAAGATTTTCAGTTTTGTTGTTTCTTGCTTATAATCTCTAAAGACCTTTGAAAGACTACCATACTCTTCTTCCAGTTAATGGTCAGCCTCATACATAATCTATAACAGATACGACCAAAGACAATTCAATATATTTACAGAATCTTTACAATTTGAAAAATACAAGAAAAAAGTATATTATGTTATTCTAAATGATGAGAAAGAATGTATCTGAGATTTAGATGTCATGCATAGAAAATTATTCAATGTTGTTGAAAGCCAGATATTAATTGAAGATGGCAAGTTAGCATAAAGTTTCTTTGCAGGATTTTATGATACTTATAACATCAAGTATTTGCTTTCACTCCACACATTTTGAGCATAATTGAATGTTTGAAAAACATATAATTAACTGACTGAGGACCAGCCAATTTGAGCCAAGCACACCCCATGGGACCAGCTGTTTTTATACATTTTCAAAGCAATATTTGGACAATATGTTTTAATCACTTGAGAGGGCTGAAATTCTGCATGTAGTTTGACATAACCATAAAATTTGGTGTTCTATGTTGATTTTTGTGCTTGCTTTGTACCTTTTTCTGCAATAGCAAGCTAAAAATTATAGTGCATGAAGTTATCTTCTTTATCATGGCAACCCGAGACTAGCTCAGGCTTGGTCCTCAGTGAGTTAACTCATTCAGTGCTATTGACGAGTTTTCTCGCTGGCTTTAAGCCCTGCCCATTTGCTACTGACGAGTATTCTCGCATTTGAATTTGACTTTGCTCTATCCAAAAATATACATTTTCATCCAATCAAACAAAGATAAATTTAGCAAAAGGCATTCTGGGTAGGCTTGTTCTTTCTTTCTCTTGTCATTGATACCAGGAATTTTGATGTTATTTTAATGATATTTTTTTCAAATATTAGCCAACTTCTCCTCACCATAGGAACATTGCTGCTCAGTATATTGGGGGCGTTCACTGAGATTGGGCTCAGCACTGAATGGGTTAAATATCCAGCATTCAATATTTATTTGAGGAAGGGTTGAATGATTTTATGAAAATGGTCAAATAGTAAGAAAATGTATAAGCAGCAGCAAATTGCAGCAATAAAATAGCATTAGAAATATTTGGTAAGTTGAAATGATGATGATAATAATAATAAAAGCAATCCTGATGATGATCTTGTTGATGATGATAATGATGATGATGATGATGGTTGTAGAGATAATGATACCATAAATTCCAATTGGAAACGAAAGCACAATTGATAACAGTCATAGATGCATGTGTAGAATATTGAATCAACATAATCAAAAGCAAATACTAAATAGCAAAAGCATAAAAAAAAAAGGTTTTTAGTTAGAAAATCTCAGCTTGAATCTAAGGATAAAAAATGATGCCATCCAGAAAAGATTATTGTATCCCAAGTCAGATCATTTTGATGTGGGCTAGATTACATTCTAAAATGTATTCCAAGTACCGGTATGTCTCAAATTTATTTTGTTGTTGATACGTTTACGATAAAATCAAAATAGTTTGACAGTAATCCTTAAGAAGAATTAAATGGAGATACAATAATGTTTTATGGATATGAAATCTAATAAGGGATTAAAAGAAAACATATTATAATATAAAAATTCAGAATGACAGAGATATTTTCAAAGGGTTTCGGAATAACACATGCCAATGACAGACATATTTGCAAAGGGATTCAGGAACAACGGTTGCCAATGACGGAGATATTATCAAAGGGATTAAGGAATAACAGTTGCCAATGACAGAGATATTTTTAAAAGGGATTCAGGAATAACAGTTGCCAATGACAGATATATTTTCGACAGGAATCAGGAATAACACTTATCAAAGAAATAGACTTTTCCAATAAAATTGGTAAGGCATAAGCCGTTGTCAAGGTAAATAATAATAAAATAAATTAGTTGAACATTTATCTCAGGCAAACACCAATTTCCTGGTATAATTTCAAAGTTTTGATGCATCATGGTAACATTGACATCCCTGTCATTCCAAACATTTAAATTATGATGAAATATCTCTTTCACAATGTTCATCGGAAAGTGCTTTCAGCCACCCGTCTACCAAAATTGAATAGTAGTAGGTATTACGCTTTCTACAAAAAAAATTAAAGCGTTCATGCTTATGACATTGACAAGCTGTACATGTAAGTGTATGAGTATCAATTCTAAGGGAAAAAAAGGCAAGCAAAACATAAAAGATTTCCTCATTTGTCTACCTAAACTTGTGACTCTTGTTTTAGGGTGATCGACTTCGTCAAAGGATTCCTCATCGTCAGAGCCATCAGTATCTGTCTCCGTTTCCCAAATGGGATTGTCAGGGTCTAATCACAACACAAATTGTGTGAATAATTAAGTGAATTTTTTCATGCAGGTGAAATCCGATATCAGATAAATATGAATTAACTTGAAATAAAAGTACACTTGGGAAAATCTTGAATAAAGAGGCTCATGCAAAGTGAAGCATCATTCATCAATGTAATGCAACACTCCTATAACTCACTAAGTTTTATTTAGCCAATATAGGAATGTTGAACTACATTGATCAAATAAGTTGGAACAGAAATCCTTTTTTGATAGTTCAATTATCCATCTTATAATAAAAAGTTTTTCCTCTTATTTTTTAAATCCAAAATTTACAATTGTTTTTATTTGTTTCCACACGATCTCATATAATTGAAATGTGATAACATGTCAATTAACAATAATATTTGAATAGTTTGTGTTATGTCAAAAAACAATAGGACCAAACAAATTCAAACAACTTTTAAGCATACATTTTCAAATGCAAATAATATGTGATACAATCCACATAGTTATCAAACTGTCGTTGGTATAATTTGTTTACAATTATATGCAATTTCCTGTATGATGGTAATTAAGATAATAACCCCAATAATTCCATTGATTAGTGAAAAATCAATTCATAACCACACCATAATAACATGTATTTAAAATGATTTTATAAGTTGAACATCCATTGATAATGCTGTGTGAAAATTGCGTCAATTATTTCCTTTTAGGATATTCTCTATATATAAAAGAAAATTTAAATTAAAAAAAAAAACAAAACAAAAAAAACCCAGCATACAATCCAAACAAAACAAAAAGAACAATTCTAAAAGATTAAATTAAATACCGTTATAAGAATAAAACACTTCACTTTTACAAAATATTTACTCATAACCTTTTTCACAAAAACTTACAAACATGAAACCTTGAAAATCTGCATGTGAAAACCAATATACCATGAACAAGCATTGTTCTATGAACTATTTTTTGTGACACCTGTGACTGCCATTGTAGTAATACTGAATAAAAAATCAACTTACCATCCATGTTCTTCAGATATCCAGAACCCTCAGTAATTTCAATATATTCCATGTAGAGATCTTCTTCATCCAGTCTCTCTTTGACTGGTGGATAGCGGAATCTGCTGACATCTAAGGGCAGCGTGACTTCAAGAACATTGGACATTCGAGTATCTTTAGAATCTGTGTGATTAAACAAACTTTTAGTTCAATGACTGAGTATAGCTAAACAATTTGCTAACGATGCTTAAATTGTCGAATAATTTTGATCAGGAGCAGAGAAGGAAAGCAACCACTTTTTAATACATTCAATAAATCACAAATTGTGCAATTTTTTAGCAAGTAATCTGTGATTAAATACAACATTTTTGTAAGACATTGCACGAAAAGCTCAACGCAATATTTTTTAACTTAATTTTGTTAACTGTTTTATCATAAGTTTGAAAAATAAATCTAAAGATATATTCATTAATTGTATATTTCTTTTCCAACTTACTAGCAATGAGAGCCTGTACATAAATCTTGTAATCCTGGTTGAGGGCACAACTGCCAATTACGACCTTACATCTGTTCGACTCTGGATCAGGTACCAACTGTGAAATACAAAATCAGATGACAATGTTGAAGATAACTCATCTTTTACTTATGAGTTCTAACACATCCTTGAAGATTTTATCGTTGCAATTTTCATTTCATCCCCATTTCAGAGATATTTGTAATTTTGTTTCCAGCCTCTCTTAAGTCATCATTTAAACAGAAAAGACAGTCTAAACGACACATGATCCTTATAAAGATTTCCCTCATATATATATATATATATTTATGTTATTTATATAATGCCCATATTCATTTTGAAACAGTTCTAGGTACTTCCCATTTTAAAAAAAAAGTTCAAGTCATTTATAGTCCATTAGTTTATTGATTTACCTTAGGTCCACACTGTTGGTCATTGAGGTAGATGAGATATCCGTCCATGGCCTGTTCAGGCTTGTCAATAGACATCCATGCTATGGCAAGGCTGTCTGGCTTGTCAGACGTTACAAGGGAGATAACAGGACCCTCATTGTCATTCATAATGGGACATTTTAAGTTCTGGTAAAACAGATAGTTTTTTTAAATTTGCTTCATTTTCTTTCTTTACAATATTATCTCTCAAGAAAATCTTGCCATTTCTAAATACATGATGAAATTATGTGTGAGCAACTATAAACGTTCTGATTTTATGATTATTAAAGAGGATGACTGTCACAGTATAATCTTTAATTTTGATATAATATATGCAAAATGTAGTTCTTAATACCATAGATTAGATCTTTATAAATATAAAATTTCATATGATTGACCTAATCAGAGAAAAGCGTTTTTATAATGTACTTCAAATCTTATCCAGAGTAAAGAATCACAAAAAGATTGAGAATTTCATACAAGGCTGTTTGATTCTTGGATGACGTTGTTTGGATCTTTGGGATAAACTTCAACATAGATCTTATAGGTACGACCTCCCGCAAGACCAGATATGTTCAGACTGTTGTTTGATCGAGGAAACATATCACAGTAGCTGACACCATTAAGAAAGACTTGGTACCTGAAAGAATTGATTGATTCCGGGTAACATCTCAATGATATTACATTCTACAATGAAAAGCAAAAAGATCAAAACTAACCCGTCATTTCCTTCCATTACTCACAGTAAGTTATGATGACATTGAAAAAATTAATTTGATTCTTTTCTTAATTATCATAATATTTGGAGCTTTTTTTGGCTTCTTTCATGCCATAACTAAAAAGATTTGAACAGCTCTGAAAGCTGATTGGGAAACTGTCTTTGCTAAAACATTGTTTGAATTTGAAATCTATTGTAGCACATTTCTAAGTTTAACTAAGTTGAATAGTATCCTGCATTAGTAATGCAACCTTTCCTTAAAATTTCTTTATGAATCATTTGAAATCAATTCAGTCTGAATGCTATGTTCAAAATTCAGTTATCTACATTAATCACTAAGTCTTTTGACTTCATACTTACCCTTTGATTTGTTGCATAGACTTTGGATCATCAGGCATTTCCCAGAAGATTTCTATAACACCAGGTGCGGTGAAACAACCCTTGAGGTTAGGCCGACATTTCCACCAATCCCATTGGGTTGTCTGGTCGTTAATGTAAAAAACTTTTTGTTATTCCATTCTTATGAATTTTCATTGAACTGAATGAGACATTTGTCATTTCAATTTGAGAGATATATTATCATAAAGCACATTGCAAATATAATAAATTCTTGCTCTTTTAAATCATTAGGCATACATAAAGAGATATTCTCTGAAATGCACTTTGCTAAAATACGTTTCTTCCTTTACTTGGGTAGAGAACATATGTAATTTTTTTACAACCACCATTTAACAGTGTCTTATCAATACCAAGACCAAATGAAGTGCAAAATATGTTAAGATAAAATTTTGGTAAATATGTTAATCCACGTGATAATAGTATTATTGATAGGATATATTTAGCGCTCTGTATAAAAACCCATCACAAAATTGGGAAGGGAATCATTTCTTTCATAAATCAACAATTTAAAAATGAAAATTATAAAAGCATATCATCGCTGTCATTCTATAAATATATAACTACAAATTTTCTGATTTTGGTTTTGTCGCACAAAATAAACTTTATTGAAAAGCACTCATTTTTATCAGAAATAAATCGGCCAGCAGAAATACTAACTTTCTTGTGTGATCTAAACGTACAAGATATTGCGCGTCTCATTTTGCCGCTCTAAACTTATAATTATTCTCCACTACAAAATTTCTTATTTTGCATGCATACATTTATAGAATGACAGCGAAGATATCATCCATTTTTTGAAAAGTGTATCACCTCTTTTGCTTCCACTTCTTGAGAATTAGAGTTATCATCTAATGAAATTTCATTGTCCCCTTCAGAGAGGACCCAGTATCTCCTAGGAATGACAGGATGAAATCAAAAACATGCGTTAAATAAGAAATTTGAGAACTTATCTATCATCAATGCAAAAGGAATTTGGATAGAGCATTGTTGATTCTTCAAGTAATTGAATTTGAAATCGAATCTTCAAGTAAATGATGTACAGAAATAAAAAATATCCATGACTATTTAAATACATTTATTTGAGATTATCCTTCATATCCCTAATTGGGTTCTATTTGCCATCAAATATACTACTTCCAATGAGATTAATCAAGCAATCAAATCAAATTTACTGACCTGGATGTAAATGGATGACTAAAAAGTTGGCCAGGTTTGACAGCAATGGCTCTGACAAAACAAAGACCAGACTCCTTGAGACGAACACCCTTCTCTGGATTGTAATGCTTTTAGATTGAGAAAAAAAGAAAGAAGGAAAATTAACATTACATTATATAAACACAACAGCAATTAATTCTTTACTATTTTTCTTTTACAAATTATTAGGAATTTTGTAAGGATTCACTATTGATCACAATGCAAATTTGTCACAATCCTAGCACTTGGAAAAATCTAAAAATCTAGCACCATGTTTAATAACTTGTAGTTGTAAAGGATAAAAGAGTTCTTTCCTTCATATACTTTTTAATTTATATTGCAGAGGATTAAAAATTATAATGTGTGAAAACTTATGTTTAACACTCAATTTTGCATATGTAATATTACCATATTATTTTTCTCTTTAAGTTATACAGGGTGATTCAAAAATCCTGTTTAGAGTAAGGAATTTGAAGAGCTAAAAAATACCTGAAATGTTAGCGACATGCAGTTTTCAATATAAAGAGCACAAAATTCAGGAATTAAATATGGAATCTACCGACTGCATAACCAACCTTATTACTGCTCTGAACAAGCACTATTTCTATCCAGTGTAATTTGGAGATGATGACGCAAACTTTTCCACACTCAATCTAAGATCTCTTCAGTCACCGACCTGGCTGCTATTTGGATTCTCCTTTTGAAATCATCCAAAAATGTTAGAAAATGTGGTTGATAGACTAAATCCTTCACATATCCTCAGTGAAAAAAAATCAATTGAGGTTAGGTCTGGTGATCCTGGAGCAGATTTGCATGTGATAGATCACGCACTGCTGAGCATCCAATCCATTGATGTGGGATCTCGTAATTCAAGTATCGACATATATCTAAGTGCCAAAGAAATGGAGCCCCATCTTAATAAAAAACAAAGTTTTCAGAGTCATGATGTAAGTGGGGCATTGGCCACTAACACAAGATATTGAGGTCAGAATTGCTGATTCTTGTGCTATCAGTGAAAAGTGTCAGTGTTTGATATCAAACAAAAAGCATTGATTTTTAGAAAATCTTGTTCATATTTCAAGTGGTTATGTTGTCGTTCCATTCCACATATCTGCACAATATGCCTGTTGACTTTGCCACTCAGATGGAAGGTAGTCTCTTCACTAAATACCAGTTATGATTCAATGTGTTCTTAATCAAATGCATTCAGCATTTTCTCACAAAAATGCAATCTTTTTTCATTTTCTGGTCATTACTTGTATCAGTTGATATCTATATAATTTTAATCTCAAGTCTTTTCTCATTACTCTCAGAACAGTTGATTGTGGCAGTCCAAGCTTTGTATTGACATCAAGTTGATTTCAACCGATTTTGTAGAATTTCATCCTGAATGAATTCTTTTCTTTATTGTGGAGTTTTGGGTTGTCCAGAACATTTTCCATTAAATACATGTCCTTTTGCTTCAAACTTTTTATACCGTCTTACAGAATTATCAATTGGCGGTACTTAAGCGTAAAAACACTTACAAAATGCCCTTTGAACAGTTATAACAGATCTGCACTAAGCAAACTGAAGAACACAAAAGGATTTCTGTTGTTCCAAAGCCATGATTTCAAGATCAAAAGCAATAAAAATGAAATGAGTTGTTTGGGCATTGAATATATGATTGCTGACGTTTTGCTTAACAACTGACATCATTGTGCAAGAATTGATGGCGTCATTTCAATTTAATCACGGAATATCGCAAAAATGGATTCCATAGACTAAATCTACCACAAGTAGTGTAAAATGACTGTTTTGAGGTTATATGGCCTACAAAATTCAAATGAATTATAATCGTATAACGTCATCAAATTTGATAGGAACAAAAATTCCTGAATTTTGCACTTCTCATATAGAAAAATGCATATCGCTAATTTTCCAGTTCTTTCAGTTATTCAAATTCTTTACCCTGACAAGACTTTTGAATCATCCTATATGTTCTGTATGTATGATAATATTTTCATGAATGAAATGAGAAAAAAATATATTAAAAAATCAAAGCAGAGGTGGAAGCAAAATATCAAATGATAGAGAGGGTAGAATCTAATGATCAAGCAGTGGATTAAAATCCAATATGTCAACTCCTACCTTTGTCACATCAAGGTGAAGGGCTGGAAGAGAACCATCAGTGGTATAATATATTTCAGCCTTTTCAGTCTTGCAAGCCAAATCTACCCGACAATAACGCTCCACGGTACCACCTTTCTTCTCAGATGTTATGTATGGGGGTGATGTTCGAGGCGCTGTGAGTATATTAAAAAATGCAAATAAATAACATTAAATAATAACAATATAAATAAATATATAAATAATTTATCATATATTACAATAATGTACACTAATAAATATTTAATCAGGTAAAGAGAAATGACGCATTGCAGCCTCTGACTCTTATATGTATTTATGTTATTGAGCTCTTTATATATAAGACACTTAAAAAGAGAATTTCCAGCCAGTTGAGACTGTTTACTTCCAATTATTGGACAATATCATAGTGGTCGTTCAAGAATGTATAAGATTTGAGTAAAGATAATATAATTATCACTACACAAAAAATTTAATCTAAGTTTAATCTAAGTTTAATAATATCACAACCAGCCAGGACCCAATTCGCTTTTTGTTTTAATCGTTTTGAGAATATGGCCAAAGCCCATTTCATGTTTTTAATGGTTTTTGCTCGGATGCAAAATAAATTCTTCCATTATCTCACATGGTTTTGTCCATATTTTAAATAGATAAATTTGACTAATGCTATTGCATAATAATGGTGATTTTAAAAATGTCAGATTCTACAAAACAGATGAAACGTCTGGAGGGCATACAATTATGTAGATTGCAGCAACAACCAAACACTTCATAAACTCCTGACATGCTAACTCTCTTACTTTAAATCTTCTTAAAGGCGTATAACTGAAAATGTTATTACTATCAGCAGATATGATGAAAATAATACGGAAATTACTATCAGCACTGTTTAAGAGCTTTTTAAAAGAAGTTATAGAACCAAGCCTCAAAAAATAAACCTGAACTTTTTTTTTTTGCCTGTTTTTCCAATGGAAAGCATGTTCAATACCTTCAATTACGACACTTAAATACATCTGATCTGCATGAAAAAAACTGGAAGAGGTACCATCCCTGGATAAACCAATCAGAGCATAATGTTAATGCCCGATTTTGCGTGCATCACAGAACATTCAAAACTTACCAACATCTAAGATGTGTACAACACAAGAGTATCCAGGAGCTCCCTGTGATGCAACAGCATATTTTCCAACTTCATCAAACGTATACAAAAAGCTGTTGTTAAGGAGCAGCTTGCCACTGTTAAATGATTTTGGTCCTTGTATAACATTCAATGGAGACTTAAATGAAATAAAAATAAATAAAAAAATAAACTTGTTATTCACACTGATACCAGTAATCCTCTTTTGCTTTAACATTTGCATCTCAATAATAATAACTGTTGAAAATTCTCAAAAAACATATGAACATGAATAAAACATACCATATTGCATGAATAAAATATTGTATAATATAATATTATCAAAATATTGCAAAAGTTTAAAAATAATAAACATATGCAAACATCTTTCCCAAATCTTAATGGATCATTTTAAGAGATCAACAATGAGCAATAAAAGATAACACAAACTTTATTCACTTCTAGTTTTTAATTTCAATTCAAGCAAAAACTTAATGAAATATTGAATATTGCTATTCTTCTCTTCTCTGTTCACATTATCCATGAATATATTTCCAATACCATCTACAGCTATGAATCACCTTGCTAAATATAATCTTATATTATAATCTTATAAAATTCCGAAGAGCTTTCTAATTGAGAAAAAGGTAATAAAACATGTCTTTCAGATAATAAAAGGTAGATACTTACATCACTGTTGGGATCTGTGACATGAATGATATTATGTTCTTCATCTGAACCCTTCCATGTCCACATTAGACTGTGACCCTGGAAGGACCAACAAATAAAGGACAACTCATTACTTTTGTTATATAGAAGTTATTATATAATATTTTTAATGAATTATAAAGCTCCAATTATAAGAGTGGTGAGGTAAGATTGTAAATTTTTTGTTTCACATCATATCAAACAAATCAATTGACAAAAAAACTTTTTGAATTACATTCTTCATTCTTCAATATCTTTCTTTTATCAATTTTTCTGCTTTTTATTTATTAATCTATTCAATAATTGCTTTTCTGCTTTGTGTACAAGACATAACAAATGGAACACAAAAAAGCTTCATATTGAAATATACCGGCTTGTTTAGCTGTCTTTAGCGAATCACTTATGGATTTCATCCAACGAAGTTGTAGGTTGTTATAATGTTATAAAGAGTCACTTAACTGTTCATTGATCTTCTTGAAGTAATAATAGGTAATATTCATACAATGGCTATTGGAAATTACAAAATACCTTTTGAAGATAAATTTCATTCGGATGGAATCCTCTCTTGTTGACTTTGATGATGGCATAGTCGCAACGTTCATCACACACAACACTACTAAGGCGAGTCTCATCAGTCATCTGTAACACCAATGATTTTTACATGGTTGGGAATGAAATGAAAGCCTTAAAAGTGACCCTCTAGACATGAACAACAAAGCACTTGACACAAATGAAATAGCATTGGAGAGATTTGCTAACTCTTTGCTGGTCTCCCATTTTTATTTTGAAATTAACAATTTCAGAAATCTTCTTATTTAAATATTTTCATTGACTAAAATTAAATGTATTGTGTAGAAGAGCTTCTCAAGTTTTTATTTTAATTCATTTCATTTATTTGTTTCAACAAACAAAAATATCAGCATGTTCTAATAACAGAATTACACTATAAAAACATTGATTGGAAATCAACTTCAAGACATAATTACTTTGATTTCTATTCACCTTTTTCTTGCCTCCTTGTTGAAAAGATTTACTGTGGAAATGTGCTATTCCTAACTGAGTTACAGCCTTTGCAATGCATCGCCTATAAAAGCAAAAGAAACAAAGTACAAAATAAATGGATTGTATGATATTCTCATTTTTAATTAAATATTTTGATACTGAGCTTAATGTAAAGAGCAAAGCAAAATTTATTTGCAGTAATTGTATCAATATTTTACTAAATGAGCAGGGCCTTTAAAAACAAATTGAACCTCAATATTGAATGAAAAAATACCAAAAATTGTAGAAATGTTTACACATAGATCTAAACCAATAAAAACTACTGACAACATGAACAGAAAAAAAATGGATAAAACATCAAATGTAAAATATCTTCAGAGAAATGATTTGAAAGAAGCCAAAAGTATGATTCAATAATTAAAATAAAAAGTAACAACTGGAGTATGTTATCCATTTACCTAGGTGTGATGGGAAGACTAGCAAATTGAGCATCAAGAATCTGGTCTACAGTTTCTACCATTGCTGTTCCATGGTTGATGGCTTGCTTGAAAACCCAACACACAATGTCATGGAGTTGAAGGGTCACTGGATCAGGTTTGATTTCATGATCCACAGAAACTTCATGAACCTGTGAAAAAGTATAAAATATTACCCACTAACTATCACGATCTATTTCTTTAGCAATATCGTCACCGTTATCATGATCTCATTCTCAATATGATTATGCATTCAATGTGAGCTAATCTTTAAGTATTTCTATTTTTATTTATTTATTTCACTGGACCTCTTATACTTTTTATTTGAAGAGAATTGCTGCAAAATTCTTATCTACAAAGCCCCACTCAATACATATATTAAATATACTATTAATTACAGACATTAGTCTATAGATGGAATAATAATGAATATTTGTATGAACCATCAAATGTCATCCCATAATAATATGTGACTTCAATTTCAATTTGACATATCAAGTCATACCTGAGGTTGTGTAGCAACCACCACAGCTCCAAAAATTTTAGGAAGACTTTTGCTGTAATTAAATTTGTAGAAGAAATAAATTTGATGGTAATGGTTAGATATAAAATAAATCAGAGTTTTTGGGGGAAAACTGCAAAATATAAATACTGTAACAATAATTCTTAAATGTAATCACACCAAAACTGCAATTTGTACCAATTTTTTCTTTACAGCTGTAACAGATGCTTAATCAAGAAAACAAATGGCTGTATTAACATGATTATCAAAATGTTAATCTTCAAAGTCTTTCTCATCTTATGCTATTCTCATCATTGAAAATGAAAATATTATAGGTATAACATGATTTATTTTCATTACCTGACGAAGTAGAAAACACCAGGGGATTGGAATTGATAATAGAAGGCTGACGGACTGTCCCTGGGTAAACCACTGCTAAAACCATCTGTGATGGGGGTTCCCTGGTGTGATACCTGGAATGTGAGAAGGGAGATATGAACAAATAATTAATATTTCCTTTGGAACTTAATCATCTCTGGGCTTCATACATTACTTCTTCCTCTTCTGCATGTAGTAGTGCCTGGTGGAGGATGACCACTTTACATTTAACAAATAATATGACTTAGTCACAGCACTTCACTTATAATGTATGATCAATTAACAACAACGGAAAAAGTTCCTTCGATATCGTGAGTTCAGAGATCTAGACATTGATACATTTTTCTGCTAAATTTTTAAAAGTTACAGGACATTCAGTTTCAACAGCTGCGTAAGGTGGGTTGTTCCAAATGCGAACAGCCGAGGAAAAGAAAGAGGGGAGGTATACATTTGTTATTGCATATGGTGTTGTAATTTTTGCACAGTGTCCTCTTATTTTCCTGCCACTACTACTGGGTCTTACACAGTCCGGAAATTTAAGGTCAACATTTTTTGCTGTATATCTTGTGAAATGTTGCAACTTTATTCTTTTTACTTATGACCATCATAGTTTCTAGTCCAGCTTTTTTTTTTTAATCTGTGGCGCTTGTCATTGAGGAAAAGTCTTGGTTTATGCATCTTACATTGCTCTTCTCTGGATCATTTCGATAATGTTTATCTCTTATTTGTGGTTCAGGTCCCATACAACTCTGGCGTACTCCAAGAGGAACTTGGACACCCTTTTAAATTACGCAAGATGAATGCACCTGTTTTGTTGGCTTTTGATGCGATGTTTGATATGTGTGTGTTCCACTTCAAATCACTCGATAACTCAATTCCCAGATGTGTTGCCGATGTGACGTGTTGCAGTTTTTGCCGGTGGAGTTGGTATTTGTATTTTATGGGATTTTTTAAAATTTTTTATCGATAACACATGACACTTTGAAAACGTTGCATTCTATCAGCCTCTTTTCTTCCCATTCCTGTACTTTGTTTAAGACGATACAATCTTTCACTGACCATATATTAAAGTTATGTCATAAGATTCCGACAGTATTTAGTATTATAAAGTGTATATGAGAGATGTGTAATTTCAGGGGGAAAAAATGGATAATTAAAAGTATGATTTATTACCTGAATAACATTGTGCTGCTTTTTGCCATTTTGCCACACCCACCAGACTCTGTCATTGGGGCGAATGGTGATGACTTTAGGTTCAAATCCTGTGTCTGTGAGATGAATAGTGTGGTTCTGTATGGGAGAACAAAGAAAAAAATCATGCAAAAATTATGATTGCCTTGTCACATTTATTACTCATCTTTCATAACTCATAGTAGTCATAGCATAGACAATTTATAGAACAGTATAATTTGCCTTTTAAATTCAGTTTGATTTAAATAGATTTAAGAGACAAAATCATTTACTAAAATTAAATAATTTAAAGCTTATCTTGCATATTATATAAATGAAATATGTTCTAAATGCAATCCATAGGAAATACTTTTCAAATTAAAGCGTTATTTTAAGCATCATACTTGATTGGAAATAATCCTAAATATAAGGCTTTGAGAGTATCATGTTTAGGTTAATCATTTTATTAATTGATAAAACAAAGCAAAGATAATGTCCAAACCTTTGAGCCAGGGTTGACAATGATGGAACAGGCATCAAAGTTGTCACCAACATCAGAAATTTTGTAAGTATAAACACCAATGGTGGAAAAATTGACTGTTGCAAGGCCAGATCTACTCATTAAAGCTAGAGCATCCTCATCAATGTTCTGAAGGAGATCTGAAGTTATCACCAAGAAAAACATATTCAAAAATCAGTCTCTTATCCACATCGGATCTCTTTATTCAATGTTCTGTAATTGGCATGGAGAGGAGGGAGTTATTTGCCTCTGAATACTTTTTTCCCATTAAATAGTTTAGTTATCATTTGCTCATCTTAACAGTCACGTCTATTTCAGTTATACACAAGAGACTAGAAAAAGTTGAAATCGACTTGATAAGCATTCCTTTTCCAGAGAATAATAATGAATATCACTTACTCTCATCATTATCTTGTATTGGTTTTTTGGCAGATGGGTTCAAAACTTTGTCTTCCTCCAAAATTAAAAGAGTTTCTTTAACATCTGCTACAGCATCTCCATCCCAGGTCCACCAAATTCTGTCTCCAGTTTGAGCATACAGAACATCTGCAGAGAGATTATGAAGAGATATACTTAGCAATAATCCACTGATTGTTGGGAATATTGATATTTATGGTTCACAACATTACAAGAAAATTAATCAAAAGTGTATTTACCATCCTCAATTTAGCTCTAAATGTATGAAAAATTATGTGTGTCATTTAATTTCAGCTCTTACTGAGCATTACTAAAATAGACTGAACAATAAAATTGTTATCAGAAAACTTGTCTTTCTACACTTTTCCATGTTGTACTTCAGTATCATTTACCTTTCCCCTCAACCCACACCTAATTCAAATAATGTTTCATCGTTAACAATTAATTATTTGACCATTAATTTCACATGTTTAAATTATCATGCATTGATTTACCTGGGTTAAACCCTTTTCCTTTCAATTCAATAATGTGCTCCTTTGGTTTTGGTTTCACAATAATAGTACCAATGTATTCTGCTGCCTCGTCATAATTTTGATCAGAAAAGTAATACACTCCAGCCTTTTCAAAGGTGTGACACATTAAGCCTTGTTTGCTAGAGAAGAGAACAATGTCAAAAGTCTTATATAGCAATAGTCTAAGGAATTAAATATTAGCTTATTCTGTATCTGAATGGTGTGAGTTATATAATAGAATACCAATTGAAATTCAATACAATTCATACGAGAGTTTTCAAATACCACGTATTTACGAGGTTTTGTTGAAATTATTGAAAACATTGGCCAAAGTAACAGTATCAACAAATACAATGTTACATAGAGCTGATTAGCAACTGAAAAGCAACCTCAATTTTTCATTTTTTAATATATATTGCCTTGAAAAGCATGTGGTTTTTTTTCTTAAATGGAAGTAGCCTGATAAAGTATTTTTGAAAATTAATTTATAAACAAAGATTGAACATTCAAACTATGGTTTGGCTATCTTTTCCAAGAGCATAGTAAATCATTTTTAAAAACAATTACCTTGGACTGCTGTGCCATTTAAAACCATCTGGTGTTGGCTGTGAAAGAAAAAAACAAACCCACATTATCATTGGACAGATACCAATGAATTAGATATAAAAATCAATGTATCAATGTACACGATAGGTCAACTGTGCTTCAAAAAATTTTGAGACTGTTAAAATGGTTGATGATCTTTCAAAGTGTTCATAAATGGGATGGAATATTGAATAATGATACCGAGGCTAACAACTCAAAATGCATTTTTGAGCATCCTTAATTACTTATTTTTGTTTCAAAATGACTCACCTCATAGGAGGCATCCTCTTTGTGATCTAAACTTGGCGCATCAATTTGATAAACATGGTGAAGTTTTTTGCACTGAAAATCAATGTTAAAACAGATAATTTTTAATTACATCAGCTCTGTGCTATGGATCTAACTGGTTCTATTTGCTTTCAACTTTCAAATCTGATCGATTTTACAAAATAACTGACTGAGATTAAATCCATACAATTATAAAAGGAGAAAGGTCAAAGTTCCCTTTTTTTTAATCAATTTTATAAATAAAATTGATTTAGGATGTACATAGCTTATCAGCATCCAATGAGCATTGCACTCAAATTCAAATGAGAAACAATATCAAAACAGATAAAGCATAAATGAAAATGTGAAGAATAGAAAACTTACCTTGTTCTTGTCCCAAGTCCACCATACTTTGTCTCCTTCTTCAATTAGAAGAATCATTGGAGAAAATGTGCGGTCAAGAATATCAATTTTGAATTCTCTGGAAAAAAAAGATTATATTTAAAAATGTTAATACCAGTGACAGGTTATGTAAAAAAATAATATCATTAATTATTCTTTTCAAAATATACCCTTCAAAGATAAGATGCCTAGCATTAAACCAATTCAGGAATAAAATCCATAAACTTTCAATCAAATAATTTCTTATTCTTATAATTGCTACTCTTTTATGCATATGCGACAAATAATTTTCATTCTCTTCAATAAAATGGCACTCAAAATGTATGCATTCAATATGCAAAGTTGACCGTATAGTACCAGTATACATGTATTGGTGTGGTCAAAGATTCAAATCATTCAAAATACAAAATGAACACTATTTACTTACCTTGGAGCCACTCTCACACAGACTACACACAAGTGAGATTTTCCTAACTCTGAACTTTCTGTTCTGAAGTAGTACAGACCAGGACGACTGAAATGCAAAAAATCAAAATAATTTTGCTATTTTCATTTTATACAATTTAAAAACAAAACACATTGCACACAAATATTATGGAAAAAATTGTAGATCATTTCTAATCCATGCAATAATTCATTATCTAAATAAATTGTACATAAATTGAAAATTATTTGAATTTCATTGATATTATATCCAAAACCCGAGAAGAATGAAATATTATCACTGTTAAACAGCTTACATAAACTTATAGAGATAGAACCTTAGGTTCTGACATACAGCAACTCAGCCACATAAAGCCAAGTATTATTATTTGATTTCATCTTATTTCAATACCACGAAATCATTTTGCTTTGATGGTACTCGGAACATTAGAGAAATGAAATAGAATAACAAAGTTCTCAACTCATTTATACCTAAAGGACTGCACATGGGTGCCTGTCACTGTGGCTACTAAGTTTTGATGTTTTCCATGTTGACGTCGGAAACAGCCTCTTTCCATGACATAATTGACTTCGTTGACCGTATGGGGTGATCCACATTCTCTCCAAGTCCAACGCACTGAGTGACCCTGGTCTATGCAAATGATTTGTGGGTTAAAGCCTTCATCCGTTACATCTGCATTCAACTCATGGCGGCGTTTAACAATAACATTGAAAGGAGTGCAGCGGATCTTATTGCTGATAGAATATAATGAAAACAACAGTTAATATATGATAATGAAGGTAGCGATGATGATTAAACAGAATCTTGATAAGTCATTATCATATAAAAGTAACTAAGACAAAAGCTATCTTTAAGAAAACCAAAATAATCAACTCTTTCATTTTATCTTGCTCCATTAAACACCATGCATCATTTTCACCCATTGTTTATACACCCATTTACCCACCTCTTCAAACACAATCAATATTTGATCAAGTTTTTATCTCCAGAGGAAGATATCCAATGTGCCAGAGCTGAAGTCTGCACTCAATCATAACCATGTTCACAATAATATTTAAAAAACATTAACTTCTACATAAATTTGAGTATTTTTCTAAATTTGAAATAAATGTTACATGTAGCAATGTGTTAGTTTTCAATATGTTGATATAGTGAAAGAGAGATAGTAGTATATTATTGATTGAGCTAATCATAAAAGGGTAACTTAGCCAAGTAGCTAACAGCAGCTTGTCAGCTTAATAAGATTTCTATTGAATCTCTGACTGCAGATCACCGGAAATAAAGAGTTCAGATATATATAAGAAGCTTTATTTCATTTTCTCTAAACCAATGTCCCCTATAAGCTGCGCGAGTGCGCACACAGAGCATTGAAAGTCTCCATACACTTACACTAAAAATTTAAGCACACACAAGCATTATATCAATTGTTTGCATTACTTAGCAAAGTTAGCGCACAATTGTTGATAAATTAAGAAAAAATATAAACATGGCTACATTTCTTGGCACAGGACAATGAAAATTAGAGAGAACTTTGCTCGTAACTCATCATAGATAAAAACTTATCTTACTATCACTATCAAATGATATCTTTATGAGTAAAATCATGAAAGAAATAATATGTAGTCCCAATTATGATTCAGCGAATCTAACGCATTTTTTGAGGGATTTTATAAATTGGGAAGCATAATCATTTTCATCATATAAGATTCATGTCAGTGTATGACTACAAAATAATACTTCCTGAAATAAAAACAACTAATCAGCAACAATTAGCAAGGGAGAGATTAAACTTACATAACAAACTTGTATTCGCCCTCTATGTTAAACATTTGCTCATATTCCCCACGACATTCATTGGGACCAGCACCATATCCACCAATGACAGGACGTAACTTTTCTCCATCGTAAACCACCTGAATATTCGAAAAACCAATCACAGAATATTTAGTTATTGAATTTTTCAATTCACATATCATTTGCTACAAATAGTGTCAAGAAAAATACAGGAAAGCATGACAAAAATTTCCACTAAATATGCGTATCAAACGATCATTCTTAAATATTTCTTCTCACTGTTGTAACAACATGAATTTTCTGGTGAAAAAACAGGAATTTTATTAATCTGTACAAGCTTTAAAATTATCTTTATTTACTTTAGAAAAAAAAAATGTCCTATCGATTTCATTATAGTAGTTACTTTTATCTTCCTCAAAGATATTAAGGTAAATAACCCCCCACCCCTCTTCCCCACAAAAAATAAAATAAAAAATCCTTATGTCCAGCACAGCATACAATAGGATATAAATCCCTAATAATAATTGACAAAAACTACAACCTTACCTGCATCAGTGTCATATTTGGAGAACAAGAGTCATCCCATACAAAGGTGACAATCTAAAAAGGAAAGTAAGAATTGAATAAATCAGATTTTGAAAATTCAATTCAATGCAACTCAATTATCAAATTAGATAAGAAGTATGTTATCAAAGTCCAAAATAGTTTAACTTGCCATTAATTTCGTTTACATTTTAAAATATAAAACTATTTCAGCTTGTTTATCATTTTTTTTTTTCAAAAATGGTTTTATACGGACATGGCAAACTTGTCAACATTTCCCTAAGGAGTCAAATAAAGGTTATAATTATTATCATCAGCATCATCAGCACCATCTTCATTCTTATTATCACCACTATTATTATTATTATTATTATTATTTTTATTATTATTATTATTATTATTATTATTATTATTATTATTATTATTTTTATCATCATTTTTATCATCATCTTTAATATATTATCATTATTACTAGGAAGGACTATAAAAAATGCATTATAAAACCCAACGGTTGTAGAAACCAAGGCAGTACATGAATTTCAATCAGGACGGTTGATCCAAGTGCAATTCTAATCATAAATTATTCTGAATCTATAAAAAACAATAAAGCCTTAAATCAAAAATCCGGCTGAGCCATGCACTAAAGAATGTTATTGTATGCATACATGTGTCAAATTTGGTATCTCTTAATGCTGTAGATTTTCTTGAACATCTCAAAGTACATGTATTTTCTTCCTTATTTTTAATGTATTGTTATCATAATTATTATTACATGTACCATCATCATCATATTATTATTATTACTACTTAGTATAATCTTTATCAGGACAAATGATGGTATCATTAGCCATATGAATTTTAAAAGCATAAAAGAAAATACTTAAGTAGATATTAAACGTTAGACTTATCAATAGCATTCGTCACAGTGGAAATGCAAATCCGTTACACAAAATACAAAATCATTCACAAATTTGTTGAACATTTTGTTAAAAATCATTTGTACCTGTCCTTCTAGAATAAGCGCTTCATTGGCAGAAAAACCATCCTTTGATATCCTTATGATATGAGCCCCGTATCCCTCTGTAAAGAAAATAGCATAACAAAATTTGTTGGCAATTACTAATCTTTTATAATACCGATTTATAACTTTCTCTAAATTACCTAAAGAATATCAACAGATCAAGTTTGATTGTTGTAAATGTTGATGGTAGTTTGTTGTTGATATTAAAAGCTTGTTGAACCTTTTAGCTACATCGTTATTCTTATAGGAATTTTCATATCTTCTTTATTCCTTTTTTCACCCCAGAACACAAATTATGACTCTGTTTACACTTGTCCTCTTACCAACTCTTGTTTCATGACCCTCGGTGATGGAACTCATATTTCCTTGTTTTGAAATCATTGCCCTTGATCTTGTGTAAAAACTGTGCATTGATTTGGATTTTGGCCCATCAGAGAAGTTGTTTTGTGATTCCACTCCTGCTGGGGAATTACTGCTGTTCATTGGTGCCATTGACCGTTGGGCATAGTCGGGGTCTCCGGCCACCTCTTCTTCTTTGGACGCACCACTTCCCATGATGCTTTTGTTTGTCTGCTCTCTTGAATGTTTATATAAATGTTCTCAGTCCAATCTATCAGAAGAATGAAAAGTAAACCATGTAACATTTTATTTGGTAATACTGAATTTCATAATTTGCAAATACACATTTGTTTTTGTATCTTTTATATTTGTATAGGGAATTATTGATGGCATAATTTTGGAAGGAGATTTGATGTCAGAGTGTCATTGATGTTGTTAATGTTCCAACGTCATTGATAAATCAATTAATTTGTTTGTTTTTATTAAAATAAAAAAAGGCTGATTTGGTTGCTTTCTTACCTCTACTATTTACCCAATTGGATTTTTAATTTAATTTCAGTTTCTGATTTCTAGATGGAAGTATCTAGATCTAGGTAGTCCCCAATTGATTGATAAACACAAAATAAACACATATGTCTTTTCTTCTAGATGAAATTTATTTAACTCTGTTGAAATGGAAAATGTAATAGAAATGGAACATGATGTTACATAATAATAGATACTTAAACAATGAATAACAAAGAAGACATAATTAACGTACAAATATAGATCTAATATATTACAAGTTAACATCTTCATATTCATAATAAGTTGACTAACTCAGTTTACCCAAGCATTACTGTCAACGAGCAAGTCAATTTAAACGTAACATTTTGTTCAAAAAGTAAGTGTTAATCATAAGGGAAATGCATTGCACATAATAATATAGTGGTAACGCTCCCAACAAAATATGCATGGCCTTCCAATAACACTTTATCATTTATGACTTAAAACCTAATATAAACCTGCAAACAAAATTTCACAGGTGAAATTATAATTTTAACCACACCAAAGTTTACTAATAGTGATGTTTCACAGTTGCAGTCATAATCCAACATTTCTGGGAACCACGTAGCCACCATGACTACGTAGTCCCCACTACTGGACACCATGACTACGTGGTCCCCAATTGGAGAGAGTGCTGTTGTTGATGGCCTCCATCAGGGACATCAAC
>JASKDV010140837.1:0-13999 GCA_032466395.1 Aegires albopunctatus | reverse complement strand
AGTACTGAACAATAGAAAGATATGTGTGACATTTGGTGGCTGTGCGTTCAGTAGTTCTTTACTTATAGACATTCTAAATCGGGGAGGCTAGCGTAATATATGATAGATAGCATCAAACTCTTTCTTAAATATGAGAGTGATAGAAAAAAATTGTGAAAAGTCCGAATATCTAACAAACTATTATGTTAATAAATAAAAGATCGTCATGTTTATGTGAGAGTTCTTATTCTTCAAAGCAGGTACATGCACATTGTTTTACTTTACAAGATCTTGTATCCCACGGTTCATGTGGCAACCATGAAACAAAATTCAAGACCTTTTCAAGATTCTAGACTACAACTACAAGTCGCAAAATGAAAGAATTACTACGTCACCGAAAATAACAACAAAGTGGCAGGATTTAAAACAGTCTATACATGCTTTCAATCACTGACCAATGTTTGACAGTGATTTTTGTGGAATCAGATCTCATGGCGCTGGTGAGAAAACCCTCTAGGCCTGAGGACTGGCAGATCTGCAGGGTAGACTATAGAGTGAAACAATCGAGTTAATAAAACAAAATTGTGCCTTCTTTTTTTAAACCAAGCCACGCCAATAAGTTGGACAAATTCAAGACTTGGCATTAGAATTAGATTCTTTAATAAAGAGGCGATTATCAAGACTTATTGCCTGCTCACAATTCAAGACTTGCATGTATGGACCTTGTATCAACTTGTAAATCAAGTTGTTGGAAACACATATGAAAGACTAAATATAGAAAGATGTAGAGAAATCCAACAACCAAAATCTGTTGTTGGCTAAATCTCTAATATGCAGTCAATTTTTGTAATCCTCTCACTTAGTTTTCAGCAAGACACTGTTTTCTATAATGATGACAAGTTTTCTGTAAGTGTAAGTTGTAAGCCTAAGGAGGTCAAGATAGATCTTGATCATTGCTTTTAAGATACCAGTATACAGGTAAATTGAAAATCATAACAATCTATAATAAGCTCTATCATTGTGATACATGTAAATGACGTGACAGTTTTAAAATAAGCAAATCAAACTCAAGGCATGACAGGGAATAAACCAACTGGATGTATTATTATCAATGAATCAAGGTTTACTATAGGAAAACAAGGCTAGACCGCAATCCACGATATGGTCATACCGAGATCAGGCACATCATTGTTTCCACTTTATCTTTATCTTCTGTTAGACAGCAACTTCACTTGCAATAACTGATAAAAACAATTAATAATTATATAATAGTAATTAACTTAAATATTTAACGATAATGGAAATAATTAATGAAAAATAGTATTAATAATAATGATCTTATATGATAGTAGAAATGATGACATGATATAATAACATGAACAGTGGATGAAGTGGATGAAAATGCGATGCAAGTAACCAGTTTGTAAAAAAAGTGTTAGAAACAAAACAAAAAACAAACAAACAATCAACATTAAATACAAGGGTCAAAGATAGTAGCAATGATAATAATAGTAGTAGTAGTAATAAACATGGCATTATGGCTCGAGTTTCATATTAAAAATAATAATAATAATTAAAAAAAAAAAAACAACAAACAAAAAGCGATATAATATATCTATATAATATAATTTATGTACAGAAGTGATAAAGTGTGTTATAACAATGTACAAAAATCTTTAATACAACGAACAAATCAATTAAACTGCAGTAAGCTCAACAAAGAGGATGTAGTAATAACTAAACAATGTAAACACCTCCTCCCCTTTTCTCCCTCCTAAAAAACACAAACCAAACCAAACACACACAAACCACCCATTTATTTTTTGACATCAGCACCCACACTCTGGATGATGTTATGATTTAGAAGAGTTGAGGTGGGGTAGTGATACAGGAAAAGGAAAACCTGACAATACTTTAACATTCAAATATGTACAGGCAGATAATATATATATATGTGTAAAATCATAATATTACATTATATAAAAGTACAATATATAATAAGCAACGCTATTTGTATAAGACGAGCATAATTCATTAAGCTTACTTTAAATGCACTATCACATAAATTGATTCTTACAACATTACACTGACATCCAACCATTCTAAAGGCAATAGCTACACTTAATGACACCAATGAAAATAAAGAAGAATTAATTTAGAACTATTCTTAAAAAGTAAATTACCACTACTAATACGAAATCGCTAGCAATTTTTTTACTTTTTGCAATGCAATAAAACTTTGGAGAAATGTAAGTAATGTTCCTAGATCATGAATGTGATCCGTTTAAAAAAAATAAAAAGATTGTGGGACTGAGTTATCACAGTTGAACATGCAACTATCATTGGACCAATAGATGACCCTATTTCTCCTACCTCTGGGAGACACAATTAAAGTAACATCAGACATTTCAAAAATCAAGGCATGTGGAAAAGCATTGAAATATGGCTACAAATATAACAACTAGAGCTGCATCCTTACTGAAGACTTTTGAGCACAAAAGAGGACCAGCTAACTGAGGGCTATTTCCTGTATCTCTCTGTTCATGACGTGTCTGTCAATATTACTTCACAGGAACTGAAGGTGATTAAAACTAATGCTGAGTTGCCACAACATTTGGCAAGTTCCAATTCAATCTCTCAAGTAGTGATACTAATGAAAAGAGGTCTTTATATTACTTCAACACATATGTATAGCAGCAAGAAAGAAATCCCATTCACTTAAAAAACTATCATGTGATCTTAACCTATATTCTCTAAGAATCCCAATACAACAAAATTTTGTAATAATGTAAAGCATACTCCTATATATTGCAAACAATTGTTAGAGAATCAGGAGTTATACTATAGAGGATATGATTTTTGTTATTAAGTTGTTTGTGATAGTTGTAAAAAATAGGTTAAAACATTACCAAAGTAACTGATTAATTTAAGCTGATCTGTGAGTGCTAGCTGCTACTATTTCTTAAAAGGCAAGCCTACTGAAATAAGAACTTATTCCAACCATTTCATTCTATCTGATTATATGAAGGCAATCTTACACAACTAATTTTTTTTCCTTCATGGTAAGGTATTCACAAAACACTAACCAGCAGTCAGGGAAGATGAAGGAAAGGGAATAATTTTTCAATCCTGGTGGATAAATTATCATCAGAGGAGGAAAGACTTAAAATGGAGAATTAAAAAAAAATGTATATACAGTGTGATGACTAAAGAAAAAAATAATTCAACCTAAGGAATCTACAATATGAATATTATTTCAAAACGTAAAGAAATAACACTATAAAGATGATTTAAAGCCATTAAATTTTCATTAAAAAAAGCCTCCTTCCTCAATTTTCTTTAAATCCAAGTATGTGATCAGTGATATGGTTCATTAACAAACTATAATGGTCCTTTTTAGGATAAGTACACAAAATAACCCAAAACAAATAACCAGAGCTATAAGTATTTCGCACAAGATTTTTGAGTGACAATATTACAACTTAATGTCAAATGTGACTTGCAATCCGTCTTTGGTTTACCTTCACTCACTTGCCAATGAGAATGAAAAAGATCGAGCAAATTTCCAATAAAAATGCCAATTATAAAGCAGGAGGACCCACTGTAACCAATGTAATACTAGGATCAGATACGTCGGTCGTAATAAGGATTTAAAAAAAAGAAAAAAAGAAGACAATTATGACAACCCAATTGATCACAGTTGAAATTTACATTCAGCTATCTTTTCATGGAGAAGCAAACACATTTCCTTTGAGAGGGAATAATGCATGGAAAGCATCATGTTCCTGTATGGCTGTGAAAGCTGGGCGTTAAATAAGGAAACGGAAAAGAAGTTGGAAGCTGCCGAAATGTGGTTCTTAAAAAGAATGATGAAAATATCATGGACAGAGAGAAAAACAAACAGATGATTTGAAAATGAAAGGATATGGAAGACCCCTTATAAAAAATCACCAGAAAAAGACAAATGAAATTTCTTGGCCACATCTACAGGAAAGAAAGAACAGAGAAACTAATGTTTTGTGGAAAAACAGAAGAAAAGAAATGTAGAGGAAGACCAAGAACTAAATACATTAACAGCTTAAATAAATATGTCACCAAAAAATTAGAAACAGAAAGCTGCTAAGAAAACTCGACGACAGAGAAAAATTATGTGCCATGGTCATTGTTATCTGCTCCAGACCAGACACATGAAAAGAGAGAATGCATGGTGAAGCAAGCATGGTTGCCACAACTGGCCATAAACATAGAACAAACTTAAGATAGAAACATTCTTAAATTCTGCTGAGCCTGAGTTGGCAGTATTACGTGCAAACTTAAACCAGACAAGTTTACGCAATCATAATTTGTGCACAACATAGAAAAGCGAGGCTCCCTTTTGTACATTTGCTTAGCAACCCTCAATTAGAAACTAAAATCTCATAAAACATTAATAAAACTTCATCCACGCTCCATCTTTGATCGCCAGTTTCTCAAAACTTAGTTTTTCGACCTATCCCTATTATACTATCAATTCTTGGTAGTGCAAATTTTGTGACTTAATGTGATAAACACATCTCAAAACCAATAAAATTAACATATGTTCCCATTCGAAGAAACAGGTCACAAACATGATGTGTTGCCTTATTTTTACTGCAGGTATCTTGCACTCTAGTAAGGTGTATTTTGAGAGCCTGTTGTGCTTTATTTTGTATGAATTTGGTTTGTAGTTTTCTAAAACTATCTCAAGTCAACTGTAATGAACAAGATATGAATCATACAAGGCGTTGCTAGATTGAGCATCATTTTCTGGTTGGGTGATCGAGCCTTGAATGACTTACACGAAATATCTAGCTCTTACATTCTAAACTCCACCAATGTCTTACTTTCCTTACTTTTTTAGTTTTAAACAAGGTACCTATTTCAAATTTTCGTAGGTTAACAAATCATGAAAATGCCCTTCCTTAAAAAAAAATATGATTACAAAACTGCTAAGTGCCTGATTTAATTAAGCCCTATGAATAGTGATATCAAGTCAACATAATACATTCAGTGCAGCAAGCATTCCTGGAGACGGGCAGATGTAAGATGCTAAAAAAGACGGATGCAAGATGGGATGGAACAAGTTTTGTAATGTCACACAAAAGAAATTGTATGTTTGCCTGGAAGTTAAGCCTATGTTAATAATCTACGACATTTAAGAAAGACTACATGATTGTGTAGGCACACCAACGCAAGGTATATTTGAGATATTACAATAGGAATTGCTGCTGCTGATGCGTTCCCAACTTTAAGTTTATGGCTGAACAATATTGGAATGAGAAGTGAGGGCTGACAATTAAAAAATACATAAATGGACCCAAGTGAGGGCTGTATCTAATAATTATAATCTACAGATGCTATTATCGAACTTAATTCCCTGATTTTCCTACTATCATCAATGAGATGAAAGTGAAGTATAAAAAAAAAAAAGCTTAAAGGTTGCAATGTGTTGTTTTGAAGGCAGGAGAAAAGTAAAAAAATTAGAGCCCAGATGATGGCCAAGTATGGCTTTGGAGTTCAAAAAAGGACCAACTGAGAGCTATGAAGCTCAAAAGGGGCCAACTGAGGGCTCCGTGGTATCCCAGAGCAAAGAATTCATAAATCCCATTTTAGAGGAAATAAGAAAGGAAAATTTCACATAGTTAAGAAAACAAGACTTTTAAATGGCAAGAAACCTCATTGCTTAAATAACCATATTTCATTTAAATGTTAAAAAACAAAACATTACAAATAAAAACAAGCTAAACATTTATGTAATGGTTAATAAACATTGCTTTGTTGAAAACAAATGACAAGAACATAATCTCTTCATCATGTGAAAGATTTGCTTTCTTTTCACATTGAAATAATCCTTCGAAATGTGCGCTAATGACCAAAAGCAGTGTCCAATATTGCTTCCCTTACACTATTTTCTTCTTTAATATTGAGTTTAACCAGACCATTTTCCCAGGAACAGACAGGACGTAAATAAGTATACCATTACAAAAAAATCTTGAATACGAAATCAGGGTGAAAGAATGAATTTTATGCTCCAGCAATGGAAATAGAATGTTGATTTACAAAATGCCAGATTTATCTTCGGTCAAAAAATAATGAGCGACAACCATTTACAGGATCACAAGAGTATTTGCAACGCATTTAATCATACACACAATCTTTACTTCTTCACGAAGACTTCAGAGAAGGGGGGGAACATTCATCATAGAGAGCATTAAGAAGAAAAGTAACTAATACTCACTACCATGGGATGAGGATGAAATAAAATAAAATGCATCATTCTCTCTCCACATATGATACATTCATTCTGTTGAAAAAGTCTCAACACGCAATGTTTTTCCTTTGTTTGAATTTGCCAATCTTGCACACACACTCCCATCACTCCTTTACTGTTCATACCGTGAGTTGGGGAAACTAAGCTCTCTGCAAACCTCAAACATTGAAGGTAAAAACAAATTTCTTAATGTATCTCCAAAGATTGTCCATCCAGTCCCTGAAGACAGCTGTGTTTTGTCACAGATGGTGTAGAATCACAGCTGAAATCAAACGAGTTAAATAAGCCAATTAGAACCATCTTTCTTAATCCTAAAATAATTTTTTTTAAAACAACAGATTGTGTATAAAGTCTTGTAAGATCATTGATCTGTTTCATTCAGCCCTTCAAATCCACTGCACTCTTCGAGACTAGACCTAACCTGCGACTTGGCCTACCATTTTGAAAATCACATTCAAAATGCTAATTTCTTTTTCAGTTGGGAACACATTTCAATTTCCCACCCTTCCCATTAAACATCCAAGTGGAATTTGAAAATATACAGCAAGATTATTCAGTGATGTAGCTAATAGGACTATTTCACCCAGGCAGCCCCTTTTCAATCAAAATGAAATAATTATCAATCAGCAAGTCGCGAAGCACAAAAACCTGAAAATGTCCCTAAAAATAATTTGACAAAACTCAATGCACAAAAAAGTCCTTAACTTTCAACACTATTAATACAGTCAGCCATCCCTAATCCGGGAGGGGATATTGTTCATATTATTTCTTTGTATGCTAAACCGGAAATTTGAATCCGAACTCCCCTTTTTGGTGACGAATCACTACTTTTACATCTCTAATCCGAACATTTCCTCCAAATCAAAAGCAACCGACAAACTCATCTAATTGATGTTTGGTCAAACGTACCGTATCGCTTTTCGCACCTTTTGCGACAGGGACACTGTGACATGTGTGTTAACTTTTTTTGGACCAGGCTTATCAAGAATCAAGACGGGAACCAGACAAACTTTTCTCACATTTGTCTTCATTGCTCGAGCTGTGTCATTCACTAGATTTGTGACGGGTGATTTAGTAAACTTGTGAATGACCAGCTGACGTAAGTTGTCGATCACCACTCGATATGACTCCACCTCCTTTCGTTCGATGCGATATCGTAGGTGTTCGTTTTAACCAATCATATTGTCTGTTTGATCATTGATAAGTATGATTACAATTGCTTTTTTAAATTGATCTAAAGCTTGGATATTTAGTCATAGCTCACAGACCTTCTCACCACTAGACCCTTTTGTGGTCAAGTATAAGCCTAAACATGTCGCCAAAGAGAAGAAGAATAGAAATATCCCGAAGATGACAATAGCGGAGCTACAACATTTTGTAAAAGAGTAGTTTACGCTTGAATGGGTAGATCAACAATCAGTGATATCCAGACTGGAACCCGACTGAAAGCAGTTTCCTTTAGAGACCTGGAGGATACCCTTGGTACGATGGTTTGCTCATGCAAGGACAGAAAACATGTCATTATTGTCATTAAGCGATGAGCTGATCATCACGAAAGCAGAGCAGATCGGCCAAGAACTCGACATTGCTATGTTGACTACTTCTCTCTCTCTCTCTTACGTACGTGCATATATTGTAGTCGGTGCTACTTCAAATGCGCCCGATTTACATAACTTCTTAGGACCTCTCTTAAATGATTACGCAATTGGTTTGCAATTCTCTAATCTGAGCAAATTGCCGAGAACGGAGGTGACTGTAGTTAAAATCCCATCCTTAACACTGTCCGTTTATTTCCATTTTTTCACCTTCTTATTCTTAACCGACACAAAATTTTGTGATTCTTGAAGTGATAGTAACTAAAGAAAACAGTTTTTTGCATCTCCTGTAAAATTTACTATTGCAGAGTTGATCGGATTACAACTGTCACCATCGAAATGATTTCGTGAATATTGATTTTAACAAATGACCATCTTAATGAAGATGACAGAAAAATGGCCATCGAATTTCTAATTAATTCATGGTCTTTGACAATTGTTGTTATTCACACCAATCTTGTTATATTAATGTCATGCAAAATGTTATTTTCTTATCAAGGGATCTCACGTTTCTAGCTTGAATATATCAGTATATGAAATATTGCAGCTATTTAACTTTACAGAGTTTCAAGCTTTAGAATTGAGTAAAAAGTGATTGAAGCATAGTTTTTCACCCAAGATAAAATTATTATGATTTTTAGTTGTCTCTATTTGATTGGTCAAATTGTACTTATACGATTGTGACCCATTGGTTGATAGCTTTCTATCAATACAAGACCAGTCATGACTAAATCTGACAAGAGAAAAATACTAAACTGGCTTATAAAGATGCGATGAGATATTTATACAACCAGTTGCAGGAAAAACTCCACACTTAAAAAATATATCATGATACTATGAAGAGCTCTTCTCACCACAGTGATCGAATAAAACAAATCTTTAATTTTTAATAAATAAATAAATTGAAAAATATGAAAATTAATTAAATTAATTAAATCAAGGAATCCTGCCTTTTCATAACTGTTAGGGGTAACTGAAACTCTGGTAAATTTGGCAACACTTTATCAAGATGACTAATTTACGTCTTTTGCCAACAATGGAACTTTCATTAACATTCTTTTTCTCAAATCATTAAACAATGGAAAATAAAAATGTTTTGGCATCAAATAATTTTTCAATAAAAATAAATGAATGAATGAACAAATTCACCATTGTGATTATGTTTCTTGAAAAGCTGTTCATTCGAGTTCTTCTTTAGGAGCACATCCCATGTCATCTATGTCCATCTTCATTCGCTTTGGTAATATGTTTTCATCCTCCTCATTGTTTATTTCCTCTTCCCCACGCTTCATCTGAGTTGGTAACTGATTAGACATCTGCAAAAAAAGGAAAGGACAAAGAGATTTTCATAAAATATCACTTAGACACTTTTTAGCCTTAAAAGTAAACCAATACTCACTTGAGTGTACTATTTCTATCTGGGCTATGTGATATCTTTTAAGAAAAATGAGTCCGAGCTACAACGAGGGTTCAGGCTACAAGATATCTCATTACAAACTATACATAACAAACTGACACTTATCTCTGTTACTTTTATATTTCTATTCATTTAGTCAATTGATAATTTTTTGCAGTTTTGAAGTAAAAAGAGCAAATTTCTGCATCACTCTTACCCATTTCTTACGAGGCTGGTAAAATATAGGAGAAGAAAACATTCATCAGAGAGATAGTTCGAAACATAATTATAAAACACTTACCAGCAAGTGCACAGCTGGCTTTGTTTCATGGGAACTCCAACCATCGCCAATATGAGAAGGCTGTTGATGTTGCTGTGATGCAAACTGCTGGTCAGACCCTGTTGGCTTCTGATGCTGTATGATGACCGGTTGTTGTTGGATGACTTGCTGTTGAATGAGTTGTACTTGCTGCCCTGCCTGAGATGTCAAAGCCTGTTGGAGACTGCCTGCTTGTGCTGCAACACTTTGGTTCGAGTTGATGCTGACGGACTGATGCACCAGCTGAACAGATTGTGGTATCAGAGCAATTGGTTGGGATGAGTTCTCAGATTCCCCTGAGGCAGTCACCACCACTTGTTGACCTCCTTGCAGGCTACGCACCAAAGTCACTGGGTTGATTGTGCGTGTCTGAATTTGGGCTGCTTGATTGGCAGTTGCGACCAAAGATGCAATTTTTTGTGAAGCTCCTGATAAACCAAGGTTCATGGCTGAAAAATAAAGGAGGGATTATTCAAGAACTATACTTCAAATTATCACTCTTGCAATAGCTGTGCATAGATCAAAGTTATTAGCCCTCACCGAAGAGGAAAATGCAAATTATGATGATTTGCTACTTTATTTAACATTAATGCTTATTAAGAGCCAATCAGGCATTGTTTGTTCCACGGTTGTATAATGATAATGATTAAGGTAAGTTTCACGAAAACTGGATCAAAAGATAACTGAAAATTTGACTTGCTTGTATTTTGTCAAAAAACATGCTTGAAAAACAATTTTGGTGTCTGTGTGTTCATTTTGAGTGAAAGACATAAAATACATAATATTATCTGTTTGTGTGCCTTATTAATGTTATTTTTTTGTTAAAAAAAGTCGTGAGAACATCTCAATCCTGACCAACCAAAAATTCCAGAGAAAAGGTAGGTTTGTTTATTTTTGTTATTCTTTCATATCATCACCCATATTCTGGGTTTTTTTTACATCAGAGGCAAGGGGGATGATGAATAAACACAAAAGGTAGTAAAAATTTGTAACAGTGTTATTATAATGCTGACTTTACTTAGGCGGTGTGGTTACGCAACAAAAGAAGATAAAAGGTTATCGTTTACGCTGTTTGGAGGCCATTTTTGCTATTTCATTGGAGAGAAAAATTCTCTACACGGGGAACGCATTATTTTTATTATTTTTCTCTCGAGCAATCTCGTTTTTCCGTCAGGTGGTAATGCGTCGGTAGGCCTAACGTGACCGGCGCATCATTCCTTTCCTGACCTGTCATTGGATCCAGAGATGCTATTGGCTATTGTTCTCTTTCAAAGTTTTTTTTGGGTGTATTTTCTGTCTAAAATCAAATAAGAAATGTTGTAAGTTTAAATTTTAAAAATTTAGTTTGATATTAATGAATTATAAAGTTAGTCGGTCAGGATTTTTGCTTTGGAGACAATCGCAAAATTGAAACTTCAAAGGAAAAAAAGATAGATCTAGATCAGTTATCATGCATGACCCGCCTTATAAGTCAAACTTTAAAAATGAACAACAATTAAGTGAAAATAATTATATGTAGACAAGATAATATTGTGCGGATATCTCCTGATTGACCGATGACAGAAAGTTCTATCTTTGTCAACAATGATGGTACTGACTGACCGCCATTATGCAATCGTCCTCAAAGGGCCATAACTCCATTGAATTTACGAAATTCTTTTTATATTGTTTTTTTCTTCCTGTAAAATATTATATCATGTAAAAAAAAATATTTATTTGATATGCTATTTGACTTTTTAATTAATTCCCATGATTTTTATTTGTCAAATGTCCTTATTGTTAAAAAAAACATGTGACAATGTGGGGTATTATGCATGTTTAAAGCTTTGGATTATATCCCTTGAGTTCCTTTCCTTTTTTTTTTAGCTAAAATTTTCATCAGTGCTTGTCCTCTTCTCTTGGCTTTGCTATCTCTAGAACCTTTATTTTCATATTCTAGACGACATATCTTTAATTTGCCATGTAAATTTTCGAAAAATATTTTTTGAAATGATGGGACGACTGAGTGACCAGTTTAGTGAAACCTGCCTTAAAGGAAATACGAAATGTCTTGAACCTTTGCTTAATTATCAACTTACTATCAAATCTAGATATAAAAACTAGATTCATTCTGCCTCAACCTATAACTAGACCTAACCTGAAAGATGGATGTGGGTTGCAAAGCGTGCACTTTTCTAAATTTACAATATTGTCAAATTATTAGCAATGAATGGCATTATTGAATGGAAAACAAAATGGCGTTAAAAATAATAAAAGATCTACGTTTATTTTCAAGAATCTTAAAAAGAGCAAATGACAGGTCTACGCAAACATTTTTTTCTTAATTTAAATTTACTGATTTTAGAAATGTCCTTTTTATTTATAGATCAAATAAACATTTGTTGATTTATACTAAAAAGAAGAAACATTAGGCCTACATTATTTGTTGTTTACATCCTACAAATAAAAGAATATATATGTCTAAACCGACGGCTCAATCTTAAATATAGGCAAATTCAACAAACACTTAAGCCACATCCGAAAGGAATACCAATTACTATAAAGACTCTGCCAAAGAATAGAAAAAACACTACACCAACATCTATTTGACTGTATCCACTTCAGAGAATTTAGGCAACCGCTACCACCAAACCCAACCATATGCAATAGCCTATTCTTCTCGCCACAACAATGAAAAATCCCAGCAAAATATTGTAACCTGGCATTAGCTGCTGAAAAAGGGCGATGTCCAGCAGTTGGGGATCAGTAAAGTAAAAGGAAAACCCATCACATCTCGCAAAAGCTGATTTCATGCTAGGGCCTATCAAAGTCAAAGTATGACATTTCAAGTGAAATTTTGGTTTTAACAGAATCTGATAGTCCGATCATCAATCTTGATACTGCTAGTTGATTTATAACAATAATAACCTTTAAAATGGTTTAATTTTGTGTGTTTGTGAGGCAATCTAACTCCTTGTATTGTTGTTTTCATACTTTAAACTCAATATTCACAAAATTGAAATTTGCTTCTAAGGTACACTAAAATTCCCATAACTTTTAAACCAGTGAAGATATTAAGCTCAAATAAAGTGCACAAAATGCCCAGAAAAGATTTAGGTTCAATCATTATAATATATTTTTTAATTTTGGGGTGGATATTTTTCTGGGTTTTCCTGTGCACCAACACGTGTTGCAAACCAATTGAATGGTTAATATGTTATCTGTCAGTAAGTTTTCCCATCATAGCTATGAATGTTTTATGGTGGCCATGCCAGAATGTTGGTTGTACCTTCTCCATCTTCTCGTTTAATTTCTAAATGTGTGCCATTGGTGAGGGTTGTTCCAGGGGGTCCGTTCACCAGCACCTGACCTGGAGTGGTCATAAAAATTTTAGGTTTGGATATGACAGATGGCAGCTGATGGATAGCCGCCTGTCCCACAGCTGATACTGTGACGGGTGACAACACTCGGGACCCTGCAAAAAAAGGAAATTATCAATAGAAAAACAGGACTTTGGGTGGGTTCTTTCTTCCATCAAATCATTCAATTTTCAATAAATTGAAAAAAAGAAAGAAAAAGAAGAAACGGTAATAAAATGCTGTAATGGCAACAAAAGTAACAGTAATAATAAATAAAAGGTTAACACCATAATAATCATTAGCATTCACATCAGCAAAAAGGTAACGATATAGCCATGCCTAAGTTATAATGAAAAAGACAAAAATAATTGAATGACCTTAATACAAAAGGTCAGGACAATCAATTTGATATTTTGATTATAATCAAAATCTTAGGAAATATACATGCATACATCAAGTACAGAGCAAAAGAGGAAACAGGTAAAAAAAAAAAAAAATGATAAAGAACATAAAAACCAGATGATATAAAATTAGGCCTAAATAAATCAAAACCAAAATAGAAAATAAAATTAAAAGCTGAAAACAAAATCTAGATCTATTCAATAATTCATAAAAGCAAGTGAAAAACCACATCCTTGCCTTACAAAAATAACTTATGTAACAATTTGGGAAAATGGTGAACCGGCAAGAACCTGAACAATTTCAAACTTTATTATGAAGATCAAGGTGGAAAGAGAATATCAGGAGAAAGGACACGGACAGATCGTTTTTACCAACTGCAGTAAGAATTTTTGACACATTTTATACATAGAATATCAATGAAGAAGAGTGGAGGAGTTGAGATGGTGGCAGAACGGTTAAGCCCTTGGACTCGCATGTGAAAGGTGGTGGGTTCGAATCTCATGAGAGACACTACGTTTAACTCTTGGGCAAAGTTATTTACACGAATTGCCTACATGACATAGCTGCCAATTTTTTCAATATCCAAAGTAGGAACAGCTTCACCGTGCGTCGATGTTAAGCGCACTATAGGCCCTAATTGAGATGCATGGAGGGAAGGAGGGAGAGAGAGGGGGGACGGCG
>JASKDV010140726.1:0-14001 GCA_032466395.1 Aegires albopunctatus | reverse complement strand
CCCCCCCCCCCCCCCCCCCGTTTGACAGTAATACTCAACCCAGTTGATGTTTGTCAGTTTATTTGAAGAAGAAGAGGAAGAGATAAGAAATATCAAAATAGAAGAGCTGAATAAGCATACGATATATGATAGTTCGCCTAGAAGAGCAGCATATTAAGCCAAAGTTTTATACATGTGTATGAACATTTGCTTCACTTCTTGCCACCTTGCAGAGATGCTGGACTTTTCTTAGTGTTGAACTTTTCTAATGGGTCTTTTCAATTTATTGTTTAATAACCCTTTCCAATTAATTGTATGTCACTGGTTGTCTCATGCATTTACACACGGAATCAAACCCGGGTGTGTAGAATTAGAGTAGACCTGCAGAGATTGTATATTATTACAGTCATCTGTGTGCCTGAAAACGAAAACTAATTTAACATCACTGTAATAGTGATCGGTTTTCTTTTGTTTGTTTTGACTTATTACCATATTATGCGAATAGATCTAAGTTTTCCTCATAAATAAGATTATTGCAGTTCGTTGTTAGCTTATTTGTCCAATTATGATTCATTAATTTATTTTTTACTTTTCGATTATCATTTTTTTTTTTTAATTTGTGTAATGTTTTGTTTGTTTTATCTTAAATATTCTAAAATTGTACCAGAAAGATGGCAAATTAAATAAATGATAACGATAACCACTTTATATCTAGCCTTTCGTAAAGTCGAACTCTTTCGTTAAAAATTGTTGGGTTGGTTTTTTTTCTTCTTTTTATTATTACCTACTGAATTCACGACTTAAATATTGAGTTACATGGTTAACATAGGTGATTCTAATGTATTTTCAAGGTCTGGTGTCGTATATTTTGATCATCAACATAAGTTGAAGACTTTATAAAAATTGGCTATTAATGTTTCTGAAACTAATATCGATCATTATCATGGCAATGTCTTACTTACTTGCAAGAAGGTCGTTGATATCATTTTTTTTTTCTTTCCCCGACACTTTTTTTTCTCTAATGCATAAGACAATGAGAAAAATCAAAGTCAATAATTTATGATACCGTAAACTAATCTTTTCTTTTTGTATCGTTTTGTGCCTTATCAATAATATGTGACTGATTAGTAATAAAGTTCGAAATAAACACTATTTAATATTGTTGCTTTATTTCATTTATGACCGCATGTGCTACTGAGTTCACTTCGTAAAATCAAAATGTTCTTATATTCGATTCCTTCTTGCCCTTGGGCCAATGTTGAATCGACGGTTGATCTATAATGTGTTCACCATAGTTTGGTTTTCACTCATTATAAAGTACTCAAATAAAAAAAGAGTAAAGGACAACATTGTAAGCAAATGTTGCCTTCCGGACCGACTCCGCTCATTCGTATTTCCCAGAGACAGCAACTCGATCTCTAAGTCTGAGTGGCTTACTCCAAGTCGTCTTGCTATTTCAAGGATCGGGATCCTCAACTTGAGTTGAAAATCGTGCAAATTAGTCCCTTCTTTCGACACATCATCTAACTCACCATTAAAACTTGTAGTTGATTTATTTTCAAAGTTGTAAACAGTGACTATTTATCACTCAATTTCCATTAATTTGCTCTCCAAAACTTGGACTAAGCAGTCAACTAGTGCACTATAAAAAGCAAGGGGAAAACCAAGAAATTATGGTCCTTAACTTTTTTTCTTTTTCTTTTTTTTTTTTTTTTTGAGTAGCATAATATTTTCATCCCCACATAACAATAGCAGAATTTTCCTACTCCTACCGTATCCATTTACTATTATGTTTGCCTTTCACTACTTTCAGTAGGCCAACGTCATTTTGCGCGTAGCCATCGAATCCACAACGTTCAAGCAGACCGCACAGGAAATGTATGGTTGCGTCTAATATTATAATTGACCAATCGCTTTGTCCACAGCGGTCAGACTGCAACGGTCAGAATTTATTTTTTTTTTTTTTTTTTTTGCTCTGTTTCCTCTCTATTCGATTTGTGTCTCCTTGTATCTCTTTTTTTTTTCCAACCAGAAAAATCCGGTCAGTGTGGACGCCGTGGACTCGAAGCCTAAGTTATCCACGATAGCTGCGACCAACTTAAGACGGTTTTCAACAACTCTGTGAGCACGCAGCCTCACCACAAATCAGTTCTAAAATCAAATTTCACAAATATGCTTGTTCACCGGTCAGAACGTCATTTCTTTGACACGTTCTATTTTTCAGCATCTCCCCTCACTAAATATTGATTTTTGAATTTGAAAAGTTGTTAATCTTTAAATTGGTTGTTTCGGTATTAAAATTTTTTTAATATTGTGTCTATAAATACAGTAGTATTTATGTTTGTTGATTTGTGTATGTGTCTTCAAAATACCGTTTGTGTTAAATACACGTAAGTCCGAAAAGAAAAAGAAACGTCCTCCTCATCCATTACAATAAAATTGGACAACAAGAATAGGATTTGTAGAACAAAAAGATCAAGCTTTTTGTGCTTTCTATTGCGAAAGTGTTGTGTGTTGCACCTAGTGTACAAAGTAAAAAGGTACACTGCAATGTGCGCTTGCTTCGTAGGTTTAAGCAAATTTGTTTTTTGTCTTAAAGCTATTAAGGTGCCTCTTGATGAAAAACAAAAACTTTTCCTGAATTGAGTGATGAAAGAGCGTTGCTAAGTTGATGTTTCTGACTGTCATAAGCACTTATTGCTGAATTTGAAACTACAAGGTCAGGGTCAAACCAAAGAAATTCTATTAATAGAATTTCTTTGGGTCAAACAGTACTTTATCTTTTCAGCTATTGAAAATCATTTGCAATGTAACTGGGCATTATTACCCGTGACATCAACACCAAAGCATTCAAGTTCTATTTATAGCTCCATTGTTATAACACTTATTTAAAGTAAGCTAAACGTCTGAGTTACATGTCGAACGTACCATTAGCTAGAAATGAATTATTGCATGAATCAAAGTATAGACATAGGAGAGTATTACATACGTAACATGTCTCTGACCTGAAGTAACCTTTAAACTTTGGATTTTGCTCTTTGACACTTTCCTTCAATTTCTTCAAAATGTAAACAAGAAAGTGTGTACTGTGATCTCTTATGGTAGTCCTACTTTCGTGAAGCTTATACTGTGATCACAGAACTAGATCTAGATCTAGTTCCATTGAGATCATTGAGATTTAGATTGAGATCTTTTTTAATCCAAATTCCAAAGCAAAGATGACAGATTCATCTCTAAGAGCAAGATGTCGTTTGCAATGTATTGCAAATCATTGCAATGGAATGGGAAACAGTCCAGCTGAATTCCAGGAGAAAGCACTTATGAATGGTTAGCTCCTGATCACCCGTGGGCGATCTTTTACTTTGTTGCGTTAAAATTGGGTTCTATTATATAATGAAAATATAGTCTATAATTGTGTATATTTTTACTTATATATATTTTTACTTACTTATGTGCTGTAATAAAACGATATCCAATAAAGAATGTTCCCAAAAGTATTTTTCTTGTGTTGTTTGCGCCACATATATATTCTTGAAGATATGTGTAAAATAGTTCATCACAAGTGCTATGATAAAAATAGAATCAGATTTTAACGCAACAAAGTAAAAGATCGCCCACCCGTGATCCATGAAAATTTCCTGTATGCTATTCTCTAATTTAAACTTTGTAATGCATTGTTTGCAGTTTTTGTGGTATTATTATGAATATTAAATTTGCTGATACATTTGCCTCAATAACGAATTTTTATCCAAAAAATTATTGAAATTATGATGATAAAAGGGGGTGTGGCGTGGTCCTTAAGTCCGATATAGCGAATTTCTATTAACAACGCTATAATGATAATATACAGTCTGCTCTCTCTAATCCAGACTTCCGTAATCCGAACGATTTTCTGGGAACATATTTTTTTCTCATTATTTCTTAGTATTCTCTAATCCGTAATATTCTGGTAATCCAAACTATTTGCCAAGAACGGAAATGTTCGCATTAGTGAGGGCTGACTGTTGCTGTAACTTTTATTAATCGCTTCTTATAATGGAGTTTGTACTTGAATTGTATGCAAATGACTTCTGGCTTACATTATGTGAATAAACCATCAACAAGAGATAAGAAATAAAGCTTGTTAAAAATCATATAGAATTGCTAACTTATTGTTGATTTGTAGAACAAAAGCAAATATTTCACTATCTATTTTTTTTACCTGATAAATGCTTCAAACTTATCCAAGTTTGGATTAATTCTGGAGAGATTTCTTATAGTTTATGTGCCATTTGTCCATGATGATTTACCAAGATAAGTACTTTCAACTTCAACTATTTCTTCACTGTTTAGTGCCCTTACTTTCGGTCCACATTTTTCATATTTATGATGGAATTTAAGCTGAATTTAGCCTTATTATGTGTAAAAGACTTGTGGCTAACTTAAAATGTAGAAACAATGAGTCTAAACTCATACTGAGATGTTTTTCCTTATTATTAGTGTTTATGATTTTTGATAATATTGTTTGGTTTTTTTACCATTAAACTTAAACCCATCCCTTTGCACATTTGCAAAGTCTTTCTGCCCAACAAACAGTTTAAAGATTCATGTAAAACAAATCTACAGATATTTGGTCATATGACATCCTAGTAGCACTTAGTCAATAGATTGATGGTGAAAATTGCGAGGTCCGAAAAACATTCTTCAATGGGAGAGAATCCTGGAATCATAAAAGACTTAAAACTGAACTTTTTTGTAGAGCTTGTGACTTTTAGCTTATAATGAATTTTGATGATACTTTATATTTTATTGTACAGCAGCGCCTTTGAACATATTATTATAGACTCTCTAAGTTAATTACATTATTATTACATTATATTATTAATTTCATCTCTGTTTGCTCTTGACAAAGGTTTTACAACCAAAACAACAAATCACCCTGTACTTTAATCTGGTTGAGTCATTTGTATTATCTTTCTGTCTTTTTTTTATGTGATGAGCTATGTTAAAATTGTTCTAAAATTTGTTGCATTTATTTTACATTTCCTCATTTTTAAAGTGAATATGATGATATGGTAAATATTAAAAATTAAAGCATTAAAGCATTGCTTATTTAATTTTATTTTACATAAGATCTTACAAATGCCACCTTGAAGCTTGCTGGATAGATTTGATATTGTCTTAATATAAATCATAATTCCTCTGACAGAGTTAAATAAACTACAAGCCATTCACAAAGAGATCTATATATTTTAGTGTATGCTTTATTTAGGATCTGTTTGCCCACCTCTTAAACCTGGAGTAGTGCGTCTATATAACATGAGGTTCTGTCCATTTGCTCAGAGGACTAGACTTGTGTTGGAACATAAAAAGATTCCGTAAGTAGATTCTTCTTTCCTCTATAAACATGATTTTTTTTATATCTTATTCATAAGCTCATTCCAATCTTCCCTTATGCTGCAATAGTCATTGTTTAATCCTGAAAAAGCATTGAAATAACAAAAATACTGGTGCATAATCATTTATTCTCTCAAAGTGCATATCCCTTTCTCAACATTTACACTTACAGGCCTTTTTATGCTCTTGTGCCTTTATGCTTTCCATTATTCTAAAAATTGTATTTGTGGTTTTGGATGTACACTGTGATTGAGTGTCATCAATGCTGTTGTCACTACATGTGTTGACAAATTCCTGTTTGTATGTGTCTAGAGAGAGAAATTGACCAAGCTTAAATCAATCCTCACCATTTGGGTTACCCAGTAGTGGTATGTGAGGGCTTGAATATCTGAATGACAAGGCAATGGAAACAATGAGAGATTTCAGTTATAATGCCACCTCTCAATACATCAAAACTGCCCCTCATGATATATATAATTGGTATACATTCCAAAAACTGCATTTTTAAGACTTTTTAAATGGATGTCTTTTTGGTGTGTTCAGTTTTGTTTTGTGAAGAACTTTATTCTGTTTTGTTTCATTGTTGTTTTTTTTATTCTCCTAATATTATTATTATTTAAAAGGCTGGTCAGCCTTCCACAATTTCAAATAACAATATTAACATACATGTTTATTTCTTTGTTCTGCTCATAATGAAATGATGAATTGAATGATGTTTTTTCCATGATTCGTCATCACTTATGGTTTTACAACATTGATTTTATCTCTTCCCCAATTTCTTTTCATAGGTATGAAGTAGTCAATGTGAATTTGAAATACAAACCAGATTGGTTTTTGAGAAAACATCCTTTAGGCCTTGTACCTGTAATTGAAAAAGATAATCTCGTCATCTGTGAATCAACGGCAACATGTGAATGGCTAGATGATACATATTCTTGGAATCGCCTGCAACCAGATGATCCTGATCGCAAGGCTTTAGACAGAATGCTCTTGGAATATTTTGGAAGAGTAATATAGTTTATTTCTTCTGACAATTATTGTATCCCTATCCAATTTACTATACGGTATATGCATGTAATGAGTGATCATGACAAAATTATATAACATATCTAGTGGCAAAGCTGGTGTTAAATAGATGGGCAAAGACAGTAATATTTATATTTATGATATAATCTTTATGTGTGTGTGTGTGCGTGTTTGTTACAGGAACTACATATGTATAATCAAATGGTCATGGCTTATGGTCACATCTCCATTGTAATGATTAGATGTTTATTATTTCACAGACTTTATTTTTACAAATACAAGCTTAAAGGTTTTTTAATGATAACCTTGTTTGGTACTTATATAATCTAACATTAGTTGTAGAGAGAATGATGGAATTATTTTATTACTTTATTGTCATTGTTTGACTATTATTGTGCAAATTATTACTGTAAGATAAATTAGAATGCTCTTTTATAATACAGTCTGCCCTCTCTAATCCGGACTTCTGTAATCCAAATCCCTCTGTAATCCAAACCATTTTCTGGGAACACATGTTTATTCGGATTAGGAGAGGGTAGACTGTACTAACAAGGTTTTTTTTAATACAGTTCCTCCTGCCTTAACGGCCACCTGTACTAACGGCTACAGGTCTGTGACACCCTTGCATTTTTCCTATATTTTTAACCTCTTCATAGCAGTCACCTGTCCAATGCAACTACGGCCAGTCATTTGAGTGACAAAATAGCCACCAGACCTGCTCATAGCGGTCACTTTATAGACAAAAATGTCTGCTCAATGGCAACATGGATGACAGCCCACCTTTAATTTTACAGCCTCCAAATTGTAATCAATGATTTCATTGTGTGTAAGATTGATAAAGTACATGTAAGTGGACCACAATGGCATGGATAGACAACGTCTAGTGTCACTTGCAGGCATGCCGACCTAATAACCCTATGGGTAGACACGACCCAGGTGAATCATTTTCTTTGAAGCTGCAGGCTGTCTAGTTTGTCTAGACGGTGTTTGACTGGGACAGCCTGCTTATCAACAAGCTAGATGCAGTCATGATGCTTTAAGTGAATTGATCAACGCTAAGTAACAAAAGAAAAAAGGAGGAGTCAATGGGGTGACCACTTTTTTTCTGCAACAAGTTAGATGCGGCCACAAGATTTTAAGTGGAGGAATGATCAACGGTACGTAACAAAACGAGGGAGAGGGATTGATAGGAGTATATTGTAAATTCTACTCACCCCTCTACATAACGGCCACCTATCTATAAAAGTCACTTTTCTCTGGGATATTAAGTGACCGTTATGGATGACTGTAATTATGTTTAATGTTTTGCAGCCAAGCACAATGAAGAAAACTATTTTGAGACGACCAGCAAAATCAAAGGAAAGAGAAGTTGCTATTCAGAATGCAAAGACAGATTTTCAATACTTTGAAGATACATTGGTTGAAAGAGCAAGTCCTTTCCTTGGTGGTAAGCATAGTTTAATCCAGTTATGTCACACACAGATTATAAGGCAATTTAATTTTTGACACATGTAACATTGTAACTATGGAAATAACATTGAAGTTGTAAGCAAAGGGAAAGAAAAAGAAAAACAATGAGAGAGATAAAATATAGAAGAAAATTGTGCATCTTTCTATCAGTGGCCGAGTGAATAGTTCAGCTCAAAGCAAGAGAATTCAAAGAGTATTTACCACTGGCAACAGTTGAATGGGTACCATGGTGAGATTGTATCCTTCTATGTGCTTGCACTTCCTTAATAACCACTGGTTATTGTTAACGTGTCTTTAGGTAAGACATTTTGTTCTGCCAGTTTGCCTTGCTCTGTCATGCATTAGTTGAGTACCATGGTGTTAAGGCTGGTGTTGTCTTCATTCTCATATTGTTTATGCTAATACCTGGCTGCAAGTTTTATCCATTATAATTTGCACCACCGTCAGCCAAGGGAAGTGCAGAGGCAGAGTAGAGTCACTTTCCCCTTACCATCGCCTTGCTCACACTAATTTGGTGAGAATTTTTGAATTTATTCTACTGCTTATTAATAGTATTGCCAGTCTTCCAGTAGATTCACAAACTACAGCCATCTCTTTCACCATTCAAACACTCAAAATGTTTGGACAAGATATTTTATAGCAGCACTAAATTTCTTGCACCAAAAAGAAATTGGCAGCCATGGTCTTTTTTTTTCAATCATATTTTTTTGTAAAAAAGTTCAGATTTGAGCTCAGAATTGGATTCCTTGATAAATTATACTGCGGTTTGGTAATAAGTAATGCATCGTTCCATCGTAAGTTTCTGATTTTATATGATATGAAATTAATTATCTCAATAGAACCGGTGAACCATCTTTCCCGCCTTTAATTTTAAACTACCTCTACTTTCATTGTATGGTTGTTTGTCTTAACTTTCACTTTCCAACATTGCTGCAAAGCTGACAAAATAAGACGAGGCCTGGTTTCTACTGTCTCTGACAGGCTCCTTTCATTGCAAGCCCCAAATGGGTAATAAGTGAGATATAAAAGTTTAATGTAAAAACTGTCATTATGCCACATAAGGTAGTTTTGATTTATCATAGATTTTGCTATTTAAGTTTAAGTGAAGCTAGCAATTAATTAATGCTACACAAACTTTGGAGAACTTAACTTTAATTCTTTTCTCTTCTGAAAGGTTCAAATCCAGCTATGATTGACTTCTACCTTTGGCCTCATATGGAAAGAATGCCAGCTTTAGCAATTGTAGAGCCAAGACTGGAAATCTTTCCATCAGAATATCCCAAATTGACAAACTGGTTCAAACATATGTATGACCTACCAGAAGTTAAATCTACCATGATGGACAATGAATCCCATTTACATTTTCTTAAATCTCTTGCAGACGGGAGACCTGATTATGACTTTGGCTTGAACTTGTAATTTCAATGTGGATAAGAATAAGAATAGTAATAATACAGTAGATCATTATCATAAAAAACAATATGATAGCTTGCCATAACTCCAACAGCCTTTTTACTGTTGTTGGGAATGATTGTTCCTCAGTGCTGTTAAGAACAGTCTCAGGGGCATGTCTAATTTATATTTGAATCATGCACTGGTCAGTTTCATGAATAGGTTTATCAACCTAACTCAAAATTGTTAGTGATATTTAATTATTTACAGATTATTACAAAATTAATTTAAAACTATCAGATTCCTTGCCCTAATCATTGATGGCAAAGCAATTAGGATGGGTGTTTTTTTATGTATTTTCTATTGTTCAATCATTCTGAATTGTGTCAACATCTTTGGTTATGGAAGAGACTACATTTTGGTCTTTTCCCACGGAAGTATACTTGAGCTGTCCATGTGATTGTCTTTATGATTTTTTTACTCTACTTCATATGATGGTTTCCAAGATCTAGAAACTCATATTATTTTATAATTCATTTATAGGTTCAAACAACATGTTTTTTCTTATCTCAAGAGGGTCTACTCTCCGATATTAAAAATAATATTCAAAATAAACTCAACATACATAATTATAAACCATCACAATTAAGATCTGTTAGACTCCAAACAGTAATCGACTTACTCCAAAAGATGCCAACATTAGTCTTTCATTGAGATAGAATTGAAATAAATCTTACTCTTGCCTCTCACCTCTGTGATTTTAACATTATTTTTGTATTCCCCTAAATTTTACCTTTTGTCCAGCACAGTGTTTTTTCAGGAAGTGTGGTTGCCCAGGTACACCTCCTTTCCCTCAGATCTTGACTTTTCCTGCGTACTCAGAGGAGAGGCAGCTCAATACGTCTGAGTAGGAGAAGTTTGTAGGGGTTTTTCTCTAAAGTATACCATGGTAGGAATTTAATTTTGCCAAGGTGGCGGCCGGAATGGCCTGCTCTTATCGATTTTCAACCACAGAGGGTTCTTTTACATGCGCAAAGACACAATGTCCCTAATGGCGTATGAATGGGGTACTTATGATAACCGAGTCATTGTTTTGATACATAATTTATCAATGGTTGTAATGAATATTTTTCTTTTAAGATTTCATAAATCCAATAAAGATCATTTTGCCAAAGATCTTACTTAAATATACATGTATTATAAAAGGATTCATATTTTTTGAACAGTTGTCATTTGCAAAGCAAATCAAATTCAAATTCAAAATCTTTATTTATTGTCGGTATATAAAAATGAGTAACATACATTTAAACTATAAATAAATACATAGAAATAGAATCCCAAGAAAAGCCTCGGGTAAACCATATAAAGGTTTTTAACCGACATTATCACATGAAAATAACAATGTATAAAAATCGAAGTAGCTAAAAATTACAAATACAATACTAATTTCATTTAAAATATTTGCAGGCATAAGATTCAAATTAATTACTTTATAAGTTAAAACAACTGGAGCATTGACATTTCTCCCCCTCCACATTAAAACAAGGTTTACAAATTGATTATAATTTGTTGTTGAACGTACATGTTCGGGCAAACTTAGGATATTTTGCTAGTTGTATGAAAGTGGGGTAATTTATTAACCTCATTAATAAGAATGACACTCAATGAGCATGCATCAAATATTTAGCTACGGTATATGAACTTGTAAATTAAATTGGGCTGACTTAATCATCCAATTCATTAATTGAAATGTTTTGCATATGATACTTGGGTAACAACGTTGTCACCTTTTACTTATATGGAAACAAGAAAAAAGTATATCATACTGATTATTGTTAAATGCAGTGGTGTCACAAGGGTAAAGCTGAGACTGGGACTAATTGATTGTTTACCTATTATTCTTATATAATGCTGGCTTTGCTTATAATAAGGACAATAAAGCACAGTAGAATTTTGAGATGGGACCAAAGCCCCAAAGCACCACCCCACCTGACGCTGCTGGTTAAATGAAACATATTACGTACTAACATTTATTGTTCATTTCATGCATGTCGATAAATTTACTGGTCAGAATATGCATTGTGTATCAATATCATATTATATTGTACATTGATATTTTTATAGATTTGATTTCAAAGAAATTGTTTAATGAAAATAAAAATGCTACATGTATTTCAAGTGTTTAAAGCATGATAGGCTTTTGACATGATATGATATTTTTAACTTATTCTTAATTAGTTTTAAAATGCATAGTTAGGTCTGCAGATTTGCTGTTGTTTTTGAAAACATATTCAAGTAATTTTACCTGTGGCTGGTTGTAAATTGTAAATTTATAGTTCAGCATCATTTTCGTCCAGAGTATGATGATGCCAATGAGAGGTTGAGGTTTTAGACACTTCACTGATAGGTGTGGAGGTAGGGTTTCATAATGTCCACTTTATTAAGCAAGTATGCAATACCTCTTCACATCCCCTCCTGTGAAGGAGGAATAGAAAATTCAATCATTGGTTGAGTGAAAATCATTAAAACATGTGGAAGGACAGGCCCATAGGATCAATCAGATGGATATTGTGAAGAAAAAGAATGGTGATGGGATATGGTGCATAGGTTCTCACGCTGTCGATCTCATAAGATAACATTTTAAATTACCAACAATAGATGATGTCATGTCAGAATTACACAATGCAAAAGTGCTCAGCAAGTTGGATGTACAAGTGGCACAATGGCATGTAAAATTGGATGAAAAATTATAACCTTTTGTAAGATTCCAAAGGACAAGACTACCGTACCATCTGGACTCCCAAATATTGAGTGAAATCTTTCAGAAGAAAATCCAAGAAGCATTTGACCTACCAGGTTGTCAAAATGTAGCAGATAATAATCAACAACATTCATATTATAATGTCTTTCCAAATTTTCCTGGACAGCATTCAGTGGAAGTTCTGTTTTAAGACACAATGTGCCGAATCTGAGATGCGGGTAAGATATTTTGCTGGAAATTGAAATAGATATATATCTATGAGTAGATAAATTGATTACTATGTAAACGACGATTTCTGGATTTAACAGGCCCCACTGAGTAAAGACAACAAGGATCTTTCATTATTCCATTAAAAATGTTTTCACTTATATGCTCAACTAGACAGATGAGTCCTTGCAGAGTTGCTTGCAATAATTCAAACAAACACAATATTAGAAAGAAGCCTATTTCACTCATACTCATCTCATACATCGGTTAGAGCGATATAGGATTAATAGGAACCAATGCTTTTGAATTCCCAAAAGGTACATAATATCCAGAAACACACTTAATAACAACATATTCTTAAAGGAATTATAATAAATGACACAACATGATGATTGATGAAATAGGACACTAGCATTCATATAATGCAGACAACTATCGGCGAAATAAGCAATGAACACACATGTACTAAATGAACGATGATATGGAGATATTAATCTAAATCAATATAAAGTGCATTAATTCATTCATCATAATCATACATATTCATCTGCATCTGCATCTATTTAAAGATTTTTATTATTTCTGTAACAATTTGAAGAATATTCCTCAACAGGGAAGCCACACACACAAAAATATAAATAAAAAGTGAATAAATATAGGAAAATGAAATAATAAAAACTTGATAAAAAAAAGAAGATGATCAAAAACTTGAATACAATATAAAAAAGATGATAAAGAAAAACAAAACAAAAAAACAAAAACATAAGAAACACCAGGTCCGGCTTTGAACCCAGAGCTCGCCACTTAGTAGCCCTACACACTATTGATTAATAGACCACCGGGACTACGGTAATGCTCGTGTTTCATTTAGTCAAAATAGAAGGCCTTTTGATGATGGATCCTGTCGCCAAGATCTTGAACCCTTTTTTTCAAGTTTGGAAGAAATCCTCGGTTTCCTATTTTCTAGCTTTAGATCTAGATAGGTATTTAATAAATTCTAAGAATGAATCTATCTTATCCAAACAAATATATTAATTTTTTGATTGAGAAGTAGGTCTAGATCTCTAGTTCTTGCTCGAATTTCAATCGGACAGATTCAGTCTCTACGGTCCAATTCTAGATCTAGATCTAGATCTAATGTTTCTAGAAAGATCTAGACCATAGACTTTGTTTACTATCTATGATTTAGGCCTATAGACTAATAGATCTAGATCTAGTCAAAGTATCTCCACTACCTTTTTCTGTATTTTAGATCTAATTTCTAGTCTAGCTATATCCAGTAGCTGAAGGAGTGAAGGCTCAGGTCCAATACTTTTTATTCGATACTGACGATAAGGGTAAAAGATAAGACCGTGAACTTCGTTTCGTTTATCGTTTCGTTTCTTTGAGTAAATCCCTCTTTGTTTCAATGTATTGGGAAAAAAATCAATAAAAATCTATTTGTTGCTTTTTGGACATTAAATTGAAAATTTTCAAAGCGTACTTTATTTTTAAAAATTTGTAACCGAACTTTTGGCAAAAAAATTATAGATATAGGGGTTGTGGTTTAGGAGGAGAAGGGACACATGTATTTCCACTCTTTGGCTTTGATTATTAGGATAAATGACACGCCCGTTCTGCAATCACTCTCTTCCTTCTCTATCTTTGGGATGACCCTATGTAACCTTTGAACTGTGAACTGTGCCCCAAAACATTGTCTCTCGATCGTCATCATCGAACTCGCTTCTTGTCAGTGTGTAATAGCAACCGGGGATATAAAACCCCACCAAAACGTTAATTATTGTATAGTC
>JASKDV010140616.1:0-12500 GCA_032466395.1 Aegires albopunctatus | reverse complement strand
GTCTACCTATAACCAAGTTCCCATTTTACACCTGGGTACGGTGAGGAAATGCCTGTCAAGGGCCTTTCCCAAAAACTCAACATCGTGCCCAACCGGAAAACGAACCTGGGAACTTTCGATCAACAGTCCAAATGTTTACAACTAGACCACGATGCCACACATAGAGCGAATTAAAAACATTTACATAGAAATTATATCAATGCAATGTGTGGACACCCCCCCCCCCCCACACACACACACACACTTTTTTTATATTTTAGCGCCTCTGCCCTACCACCGACTTCTCTTTATCAAGGAAAAGAAAATACTGCAAGCATTAACAACCCCCAATCTAGATCTAGATCTACCTCGTATAAGTATAATGTGAAAAGTGAACAAAGTTGTGTACCGGTACACAAGAAACGAAACAATTAGATATACGTTTTAGATTAATGAAATGTTTGAAAAATAAACGATGGTTAGGAAGAGCTATGGATGAAGAACATTTTCGTGATTGAAAAATGGACATTGCGAATTGAAGACAGGACAAGATTAAGAAGCCGAATCATAGAACAACAGAAACTTGAAAGTACAACCAATCAGGAAGAATATTTCTGAGAACTTCAAAACTTAAATGCTTCTTGGAATTTCATTGCTGAAAAAAGCACAAACGAAAGTATTACATGCCTGTTGTACTACTTCGAACCCACACTTGCACAAGCACACCATTAAAATATTATAACGTAAGCCCTATTTATCAAGTTATCCGTTATGTTTTATAAAAATTCTTAAGATTGGGACATGATTCGATCTATTTTGATATAAACAGGAGCAAGTTGAAATCTCATGTGTTGATATACTCGTACCGGTACATGCATACGTTTTATTTACTTGTAAATCAACCGTTTTATTCTTATTTGGTATGGTATTGATAATACAACATACAATTACAATGCATTGTGTCTAAGTAAGGGCTTTTTATTGTAACATTTTCCTCTGTTAATATCATTCCTTCGACGGTGGCGTTGTAGTCGAGTAATTAACGTAGTCGCCCTGCAATTGAAAGACTGTAGGTTCGATTCCCGCTGGCGCTTGGTCTGACGATGAGTTCTTGGGAGTCTCTATACACGCATTTTCCACACCACCTAGATGTAAAAAGAGTACCCGGTAAAGGCAGCGATAGATCTTGTCCCCATGCTAGCAAGCAGGCGCTGGTAATCAGCTACTCTGATGTATGCTCCCCATGAGTTGTAAAGGTACTGAAATGGTCTGCCGGGGGATATCATTGATGTAAATTCGGCGAGTCTGCACTTGGCACGGAGATATAGACCACTAATTTCATCTTTTATCCTTATCTTTTATGCTAGGTGTTCGCAGGGACTTGTAGTGCATAATGTATCCATATCACGTGATATTAGTTAGAACATTTTATTGGAATGGTTATGGAGGTGTGGGACCAGGAAAAAGCAGGCCTTAACTGGACGCCAGGTTGGATTGTTCTTGGTTCGAAAGATTTACATCCTGGGTCGACCGTCTTGAATTGGGGGTGTTGTCAAACGAAACTACTACAAAAGGAATTAGTTTAACAATCCCAAGAAAAAGAAAAAAAAAGTATGTAGCTCTTTGTTTGACACTTCGCGTTTAATTTACAAGTATGTTAGACTTCTTTGTTTCCTTTGCAATAAGAAAATCATAAGTTTTAAGTGCATTCATTCATTTATTTTATTTTTTAAAAAAACGGTAACACCGCCATATCAAAATTTTCAATTTAGAAGCTGGGTCCTAGTATGGTCCATGTCCAAGCTGGAATCTCAAACTCAATGAGAGGAATGCCAAGATCAACGTGGGGATACTTACTACAAGCGAGCAGATATATATATACTGAGCGTTTTGAAACGACCAAAGCGACATTAGTATGATCGATTTAAAGTCGAGAGCATTACCATCTGCGCCTAAATTTTGGCGTCATTGATTTCAGATGGACATTTAGTTAGACAATGTAAATAATGTGATCGAGTTTGTTTTGTTTTGTTGTTTGTTTGTTTTTAAATCAAGGCGAGTCCCCTCTCTGAAATGGAATAAATATGGCTACGAAATAAGAAAGATTCGCTGATTGTTGCTTATTGGAAAGAGACAGGTGCATATTAGACAGCCTTATATAGGTCGGGTCGGTACATGTACATGTATCAGCAGTCACCATAGATTAGAACTGAACTGCATGTCTTCGACAGAAACGTGAACTCACACACTTACCCTGACAATGTTTTAGAGAAGGTTACAATTTGACACTTTTTCAGGCTGACTAAAAGGTGGACACATTTAAAACAGTTCCCCTTACGCTTAAATCTGCATGGATTTCTTGAATTACCAACGATTTGCGTTGTTGCCATGGCCAGCACATTCACCAATCTTTATTTTGCTGATAGATCGTATTTATGGGGTAAACTGGGTCATCGGGTCAAAATGCGACATATTAATTTATCAACAAAGCTCGATTACATTACGCAATGATAGAAGAATTGATCGTAAAACCCAAATATTTATCATCAACCTGACCTGATTCGTGAGACGAAGGTTGCAACTAAGCATTCAAGCTGAAGGTGGCCATGTTCCAAACTGAAAGTTCATTGGCAGGTCGGACGATTATTTACACAAACTGATTAATTTGACATTGCTGTGTGATAAGACTTTCCTCTAAATAAAATAAAAATCAACTTTCTCATTTTAAGATAAATGAAATAGACTCCTAGATTAAAAAGCGCATAGAGAAATATTATGATTATTTGATTTGGTCTATATAAATGCTTTCCATTATTATCATTATTGTTATTACTAAGTTCAAATAGATACAATAATAAAATCGAGAAAAACGAAAAGGGCTAATCTGTGCAATGCCTCAATCATAGCCATCTTCAGTCTACGGTCTGTTCTTGACCGCCGTTAAATCAAGCTTCTGGGCCTCGTAGTGTAGACTGAAGATGGCTCTGCCCCAATTTAATAACTAGAGAGATAGCCCAATTTGAGAGAGGGAAGAAAACAAGATGAGTATTATTTGTAAACAAGGTCGAGATGTTTTTCCTCTATCGTCATTGAACAGAAAAGAGAATATTTGTTTTTGTGACTCATGAAAGGAGATAGCGACTCTAATACCATATTCTTTGGTCACAACCATAATGTAAAAGTTTCAAAGATATAAAATTCAAACAATGCGCCCTTTTCATGCTTAAAATCTGTTGAAAATTTCATCTAAGCGATTAGGCAAATATTGTCTCTCGAAAACCAAAAATGCAATGAATCAGACGTGCACACGCATAGATCTAGTAATTTTCAGGTGAGTAATTTTCGGTAGTCACAACATCCCGTTCATTCATGTTTACGATGCAACGGGTGGCTGAATATATATAGAGCTTTTAACTTATTTTAAGCCCAGCCTATCTCTAACATCTGAAACAGGATATAGAAGTAGACCAATCAAAATGAAGCCTTGGGCACAGCTGATCCGATCTTCCCTCCCTTACCATTTCCCCTCTCTCTAAAGACGTTTTCGACATAAGCCGGTTTCGATCTGCTTGAATGGATCTGGCCGTATGACAATAACGACGCTTTTACCTAGTAACGGCCCTTTGCTCTATACTTAGTGATGATACAAGAAAGTCACTAGAAGTAGGCCTATAAGTAAACAATGGAAGCTAAATGTTCATTGATGTTGAGGCACTAGGCTGGTTCATTCAATCTTTTATGAACTGCTTTAAATTTTCATCCATGAAATAATTTTGAGAATCTAATCATACAATAAAAATTTAGGGATTAGATCTAGAATAAATTGGCACTCCAACTGCTTTGGGCTTATGATAGTCTTTCCGTTCTTTTTCCTCTCTAAACAAGAAAAGGGAATCCAATACTTATGTATAATGTCGGCCTCTAAAGTCAAAGATAATACTGTGGCCATATCTGTGTGTCAGTGTCAGCCTTTATCTTTTGCCTGATTTGATCCGGCTCCTTTAATCAACGTAGCTCCTTGATCGAGGGAATAGCGTTGTCTACTTACGATAAAACAGGCTCTGACTCAGGGCTCGATTCCCGCTAGCTCTTCTTAGTCCAATGTTGAGACCTTGGTAAAGTCTCTATACACATTGTTAGTGTTATTTATTATCATTATTCCTTCACCCATTTCAGGTGTAAAAAGAGGAAGCAGCAAAAGATCTTGTCCCAATTCTAGCTGGAATATTATGCTAATAATCAACGGCCCTGATTTATGATCCTCATGGAGCTGAGAAGATACTTGTGGGCGAAGTGGTTTGCCAGAAAGGAGGATGCGGAGGATAATTGATGTGAAGTCTTTGAGTGCGCGCTTTGTGCCGAGAAACAGATGATACAATTCCACTTTATTTTTCACCAAAGTTTTCAGAGGCATGGGAAAAGCATTTGGCATCCCGTGTGTCGTTCGTTACACCCATACAATTTAACAAATGATTATGGTACATTGTTTCGGTGGTTAAACATAGAAAGGCGTAGACCATTCCATTCAGGATTCTCGCCATCCAGGAAAAAAACTGCTCTAAATTTTTCGCACTGACGCTAAAAATATCTAATGAACACCATTACCATCACACTATCATCATCATCATCATCATCATCATCATCATCATGTCGTCAACATCATTGTCGTAGTTGTTGTCATTATCGTTATCATCATCTTCACCATCACCAACATCATTATCATCACCTTTGCCATCACATTCATCATCATCATCGTAGCATTTCATCAACATTATTATCATATTATTATTATCGTTATCATGATGAAGATGATGATGGTGATGATAATGATGGTGATGATGACGGTTATTATTATTATTATTATTATTATTATTATTATTATTATTATTATTATTATTATTATTAATATTATTATTCAAAACAAGACATAAATATTAGTCATTATCTCGGTCCACTATGATGACATAAGAGACTCAGACAGTCAGACATTTAATATCCCTGTCTCTAAAAATGATTGTCATAGACATTCTTCTTTTTTTCCCTAGCACTGCTAGATTGTGGAATAAATTGAATCTAACTAAGTATTAGAAGTAGCGAAAGTGATGATAATTTTAAACATAAGCTACAATATCAAATACTTAAATCTACATATAGGCCTATTAGTCTGCTCTAGTTTATTTATTCATTTATTTTATTTTCATTTTGTTTTTTTGTTGGCGTATTGTCAGTAATACTCAACCCAGTTGAGTTGTGTCAGTTTATTTGAAGAAGAAAACGGTGTCTGTTTTTTTCCGAAGTAGTATAAAATCCCCCTTTTGTTGTACTTCTTGAATTAAATAACATGTATTATGCACTAAATTGATAAAAACAAAAAAATCAGTTTCTTAGTTAAAAGTAACGCATTGGTTTTATGATTTGATCGGGCATATCCGCTTGGGCTACTTAGTAATACCGAAAATATATCATTTCCACGAACTGCTGAACGGGGATCTTACTCTGTTCAGCCATGGTATGAGTTGTGAGCACGGATTGTTGACCGTATAATTTATGGCAAGTGTATGATGGGCATGGATGTCAAGGCATCAGTGGCGTCACTTGAGTTAATAATGATAATAAATCTTTATTGTCCAAGAAAGGCAATTTGTCATTTGTTTACATCGTGATGCATACAATGAAAGAATAAAAAAGTAACATTGAAATTCACGCCTCACGCATACAACATTACACAAACACACACACACACACACACACACACACACACACACACACACACACACACACACATAGCAACAACAGTCGGAAGTCCGAGCATAGAAACTCACACACACACAACATTTAAAGAGACATACACAGACACACAACATCCACGACGCCATAATAGAAGACTGAACCCTGAATTCCACCCACAACACGACCCCGGACACAATGCAATACGCTGTATTTCAGATCATGATGCGTGTAAAATCCAGTGCCCCGTCCTCCACCACGACGTCATGAGACTGGGGCTAATCGATAGTGATATTATATATTATTTATATAAAGTGTATGCTTGGCTCATAATATTAATAATAATACGAATTATAGACACTCATCTTTGCATTATTCTGTAGCTACAATCACAGTGCATCAAAACTAGATCTAACCTTAATATAGCCCAGAGCAGAGGTAAAAAGGTAACTAAAGTAACCGGAATTGGCCCATGGCCCATAAGTTGTGTCGTTTCTGAAAGTGACGTCACAGATTTTGCAGCTTGCCACGCATTAAGCTCCAAAGCCTTAACAAGCATACCAAGACACACAGGCCGCGTCTTTTAAAATAGGAAAAATAGTGTGGATAATGTTATAGTTATAGATCTAGATGTGTGAGACTTAAACTTGGATGGAAAAAAAATTGACGTCATGGGGTTAAACAGAACCCAGTGAAGTGTTTATGACCTATTGTTCTTATTATGGATGCTACCGATGTAAAGTATTCTAGCAATGGGTTGATTTATCTCGAAGAAGAGAATTAGATCTAGCCTTTTTAACTAATTATGTGCTGACGGGGTGATACATTTTGGGTTTTGAATTTAAATAGGTTATAATTACATTTTGCCTTTATTTTTGGGTGTTTAAAAAGGAAGACAAAAAAGCACAGTAGAATTTTTAGGCGTGGCTGAAGCCCCAAAGCCAGACGTCACCTGACGCTACTGCAAGGCATACAACGGTTTTATGCAGAGCATGGAATGAAATAATATAAAATAATTGACTCACGATTAGCCACAAATAGGAAATAATTTTACCTGCTGCGAGAAATAAAGTTAATGAACATCGGGAGCCATAACTTACAATTGCTTGCATTGTTTCAGACCACATTTTCATAATCATAGCACAGGTGGCACTCAATTTTGCAATCAAGTTGACTGTGCTTTGCTAATGTATGATGTGGCTTCGTCCTGCTAAAACTGTAATCATCACAGTGATTTCTGAAAACCGTAATTTACAACATGCTAAATTAAAATTAGACGTCAGTTGTCGCTATCCATCATTAAATTTTGGCGGATTTCAAACATGCCAAGTAACAAAATGGCGCGATGATTGTTTTCTCATTTTCTACGACTTACCACAACGCCTAAAAGCATCCTACCAAACTGAGTAATGATTTCCAATGACTCATGAAAGAAGAATGAAACGGTAGAATAACATAGTTTGCTTTTAGAAACCGTTTCTAGTTAGATTAGTATCTCGCACCTGGATTTCTCCCAACAATAAAATCGCAAATGAGACTAAGTATTATTCTAGCATTATTCTGATTATTCGCGGGAAGCAGTTTAGCATGTATTTATAAAGACTATAATATACTAAGTAGGCCTACGATGTAGTAATGAATTACATGTATATAGTGACCAGTATGCGAATTGATAGGACTGGTGCATTCCTTTTCTTTTTCTTTTCTTTCTTCCTTTCTTTTTATATCAGTTTTATGATGAAAAGTGTTATCAAACTCAATCCTCCTTATTATTTTATGTTATTAAAACCATATTATTATTGTTATCATACAAGATAGATTTTAATGCTCTATCGATAATACTCTTTTAGTTATTATTGCAAATCTATATAGATCTATATCTTATAGCCGTGAATCGATTTTAATGTTTCAACATGAACTTGGTAGTTTTGTGTGTGTGTGTGTGTGTGTGTGAGTGTGTGTGTTTGTTTGTATGCGTGTGTATGTGAGGGTTGCGGGGGAGGGAGGGACTGGGTGGACTGGAAAGGGCGATATTTAAGATCATGAATTCCATTTTTCAAGGCAATCTAAATGCATTGATATTGATAGATTTTGAATTTTTTCTATCAAACTTAAGACTCCCTTGAAGTTTGAGCAGTTTTAAAAATTAATTAAATTAATGAATTGCAAACCTTTACTTTATGTATTGCTTGAATTTGTCCCCTCGTGTAAAAGTAACGTCTTAGTCTTAAACGTTGGTAACAACATGGTCGTTTATTATTTAAGCGATGCTGACTACCACTACCACTTCGGATGTTGTAAGATTCTAGAAAAAAAACGTTATGTAATACATATTATTTTATTTAAACTTATATTGCTTACCAAATATTATACAATTAACTAGTTGGCGATAACCAATAGCATCCGTTCTATCACCGTTTACAGCAGTTACATTGCTTAATGTCTGACCTTTTACAGCAATGACATTGGTTAATTTCCGACCTTTTACAGCAATGACAATAGCTAATTTCTGACCTTTTACAGCACTAGCAATGACAATGGCAAATTTCTGACATTTTACAGCAATGACAATAGCTAATTTCTAACCTTTTACAGCAATGACAATGGCTAATTTCTGACCTTTTACAGTAATTACATTGGCTAATTTCTTATCTTTTACAGCAATGACAATAGCTAATTTCTGACCTTTTATAGCAATGACATTGGCTAATTTCTGACCTTTCACAGCATTGACATTAGCTAATTTCCGACCCTTTATAGCAATGACATTTACTAATTTTCGGCCTTTTACAGCAATGACATTAGCTAATTTCCGACCTTTTACAGCAATTACATTAGCTAATTTCCGACCCTATACAGCAATGACATTAGCTAATTTCCGACCTTTTACAGCAATGACATTAGCTAATTTCCGACATTTTACAGCAATGACATTAGCTAATTTCCGACCTTTTATAGCAATGACATTAGCTAATTTCCGACCTTTTACTTTTACAGCAATGACACTGACTACTTTCTGACCTTTTATAGCAATGACGTTGGCTACTTGCTGACCTTATACGGCAATGACATTGACTACTTTCTGACCTTTTACAGCACTGATATTGGCTACTATCTGACCTTTTATAGCAATGACGTTGGCTACTTTCTGACCTTTTACAGCAATGATATTGGCTACTTTCTGACCTTTTACAGCAATGACGTTTGCTACTTTCTGACCTTTTACAGGAATGGCATGACTACTATGTGATTTTTAAAGCAATGCCATTGACTAATGTCTGACCTAGTGCTATATCCTCTTTGTTGAGAGTACAACTGCATGCTGCAAAGAGTATTTAAAAGGTTCTCGTATTTAAGGAATTTCTAAATGATGTGATCTATAGAAGGATACATAATTCACTGGCCAATACTATGATAAATATGAAAGGAGGTGATTAGGGCCACTATTCTTTGTGAAATCAAATTTTAATAACATACTAAATACAAAATATAAATCATTCTCGTTTCCCTCTACCGACTTGGGAATATCCCCATGATCAAAAACACCAGAGAAAATTTCAAGAGAAGTCTGCATAAGCATTTTCACTATCATCGAGTTGGAATTTGAACCTGATGATTTTATATCATATTGTGTTTTATTATTTTTAATTTATGTTGTGCTTCTACTGCATTGTTCTTATATTAAATTGTGTATATTAAGCGCCTAGAACTGTTTTGTTGCTCAGTTACGGAAGTGGGCGCTATACAAATGAATTTCAGCATTATTATCATTATTACCATCATCATCATCATTATCATCATCATCATTATCATCATCATCATTATAAGAATTACAATTTATTATCGCACTAAACTTAACAGTCTAATAAGTTAGTTAAACGTTTCGGGACCTATAATTGCTAGATATCCTTGATCTTCGCCAACTTTTCTTAAGCTTGCATATATCAACAATCACTGCGGTTCATGAGTTATCTAGTTTTGAGGTCTTGCCAACCTCAAGTGAGTAGGCCAATGGTTGACTGGCCAATGGCTGCACCGGAATGTAGGAAACATCAAACAGCAGTTTGATTCTCCAATGATTTGAAGTGCATCTTCTAAAAAAAAAAGGATAATTAAATACAATTATTCACAGGGCAAAGTGTTTACATCTAGATTTAGATTTTCTTGTATTTTGCGGAAGCAAACAGCAGCATGGTTATGAAGCTAAGCATATCATTTCAAACTAAGTACAGAAACACCCGATTTTCCTGGAAAGCCAGCTGAGCTGAGATAACGAACCTAAGGCTTACCAATGACGTCGCTTTAATGTAGACGATACAGATCTCACCCTTTACTGTTGTTATCTTGTTTCACTGGATTGAGTTCGGGTCAGCGTTAACACATGTATCAATCACTTAACAAGGTTGCTTGCGTCGTCAGTGATACTCTCGCCTTCAGATAGTGAGGAGCTTGATCTACCAATTTTTAAGTGTTCGTCCCACACCATAGCTGTGTATTGAATTCTTAACCAACTTCCCTACTTATCCAAGGTCAAACCAGCTGACAGATCTTATTAATAGCATCATTTCTTATCTTGATAAGGCACTTATGTGTGGCAAGTTCAACGTTTTGCGGTTTGTCAGTCAAGTTATGCAAATAATGAGTTATTTATAATCTATGATTTTGTGAAAATCTAAATGTCTTTACCTAAGGACGCCAATACTCATATTCATATGAACATGGTAGCACATTACATAACATGAAACAGTTGGAGTGGACACCTTTAGAGGAACAAAGAACTATAATCAAGTTGTAATATTCTTTAAAGCAATTAACGATCAAATAGATATCTCCATAATTGAACTAAACAAAACTAATATGAGAACTAGGAACTCATATAGTCAGACATTTAACATCCCTGTCTCTAAAAATGATTGCCATAGACATTCTTTCTTCCCTAGCACTGCTAAATTGGCGAATAAATTGAATCCTAATATTAGAAGTAGTGAACGTGTTGATAATCTGAAACGTAAGCTACAATATGAAATACTTGAATTTTCATATAGGCTTAATTAGTTTGTTTGTTGTTGTTGTTGTTTTTGGCGTATTGACAGTAATACTCAACCTAGTTGAGTTGTGTCAGTGTATTTGAAGAAGAAGAAGAAGAAGAAATGACTGCCCCACTTTTCGAATCTAAGATGTTATAGTTTGTTGTCACTGTCTTTATTTCAATATATTATAGAGGTCTATTCATATTACATGTACTATTAAAAAGTAAGAGGGCATCCATCACTAAGTTCTAAGATTATCATAGTATATCGGTACCAAATCATTATTGATATTTTGTAAATTATAATAAAGCAGAATCGAGACTCATGGCAGTGTTCTTGAGAAGGCATAAAAACATCTACATGTGCTTGCAAATTCTGGAAGTGTAATCTATATACAGCAAAGTATCGATGGTTGCAACAGACAGCAGTGAGGTGACCTAATTACTTCGTTACAATTACAGCAGACGGTTGTTTGAACAGGGCACATTGGTTACGTGAGTGTTTAGTTTTTCTGCTACACTGGTGACAAAAGAAACGGTTGCGACGATGTTGTGAGTAATGTGAACGGCGAGATGGGAAAGACTTTTATTTTGTCTTGCGAAGACATTATTAGTTTAGTATTTTTTCTGTGGGTGTTGAAATGGCTAACAACATGTCCATCCGCGTTGTGCGAAACGCCTTACTGATGGTTCATGATATATTACTGGGTTGAGCGTATAGCTTAGTGGTTAAGGCGGTCGCCTACCAAGCCAAGGTCCCGTGCAGACTTGAATTTGAAATTCAATTATTATGGGGTTGTTTCGGGTTTCCTTCTGCCCCCTATCTTAAGTTGCTAAGATAAAGAGTGCCAAGTCCTATCGAAGTCGGACTATAGTATCGAAGAAATCACGTGTATAATTTACGCCTGTAAAAGAACCCTTGGCTGTTTACAAGGCAGTCTAGAAAAAACCCTGATATCACCAAAGTAGTGGACATGGGTACGATTACTACAACAAGCTAACAGACGAGCAATGTTCATTGCTTTGGACACTGTTAGGTTAGGATCTAATTGCAACCGCTCTCTGAGAGATTTGTCTTTTCATTGCTTTGGACACTGTTAGGTTAGGATCTAATTGCAACCGCAACATTTCTATCTTTTATCAACTCATCATTCAAATATATATGTTCGCGTTTCTGTAAGCGTTAACAGACTGGAATGAACTGATGTATACTCTCACCTTCTCTCTAACTTCTCAAAAACTATGTTCTTTTTGCCACTGACGTGTCTCTCGAAATAGCCCCTCTTTCAAAGTATCAGTTAGAACATATTTTGGAGCTCTCTAGTATAGTTTAAATGATTAATTTACTTTCTTCCTCTTCTTCTCCCCGGACATAATTAAATGAGTGTCAATATGTGTACACTGTCGTCTTTGTTGCACAGACCTGACCCATCTCTGTATCTGTCAAACCGCCGTATCCAACGTGTCAATTTTGTGGGACTTTAAAAATCAAATCATTTCAGAAATGGATCATAGCTGCTACCTACACTTAGTTCTCGTTTGAGGGTTCAACACATTTCGAGATGACTACTTGCTTACTTACTTACTTATCCATGGCGTGCCCTCTCCGGACTTCGCCGATCTTGAGAAGAATACAAACGCATACAAAGACAATCGTTATTATAAACACGTTTGTCCCCCCCCCCCTTTTCTATCACTAGTAGCACTACGACTAAAAAGGTATGGCGTGCTATTAGAAGGATAAAAGGCAAGTACACTGCTACTG
>JASKDV010140505.1:0-14002 GCA_032466395.1 Aegires albopunctatus | reverse complement strand
GTCTGACTATCTGAGTTCCTAGTTCTCCTATTACTTTTGTTTAGTTCATTTATGGGGATATCTATTTGATCGTTAATGGAGAGGAAGTGACTTAAGCAGAATTTTTCACCCAAGATGAAAATAATAAATAAGATTATCAATCATGATATTTGGATTTTATCATACTGGTTAGCAGCTATGCAATGTATGAAAGTAAAACTGTAAGTGAATTCTATGAAAAAAAACAAACATACGCATTATCTGTCCACATTTTATCAATTCTGGCAATGATTGGCTGCCCTTGTGGATTGTTGATGTACACACCATCACCTGAAATAAAGAGAGAATTAATGATTTATGAAGTAATACTCTTTGTGATAGAAAAATAGGCCTTTTTTAGAATTTTCATTATCTTTCATTAGAAAAAGCATATTCACCTTTTTGTAGATGATGTAGAGCAATGCTATAAATGACAATTCTTATCGGCTAGCAATTAAAAAAAAGAAAACAAAATTAAAGAGTAAGTTTTGGACCTGATATAAGAGAAATAAAAGCTATCTCTTCCTGTGCCAACATAATGAGGCAACATGAGACATCTCTATCGCATTATAAAAAAGAATTTAATAATTATCTCTTTGTTCGTCCCAACTGATCTGTCACATAACATTAAAATGCAACTTTTGACATTTTGGATGTCTTTTCTTGGTTGGCACCATAAAAAATATTTTAAAATCAACAAAAAAGAGTGCTGTTTCTGTTCCTTGATTACAGCAATACTCACCATTCTTGTAAGCCTCTGTACCATATAAAAATTGATCATAATATGTATTTCCATCCTCTGATTCAACCTCCGAAGCCACTGACTGCAAAATCAAAAGCACAAGTTCAATTTTAGTTATGTCTTGAGGAGTAGAGCTGCAGAGCTTGCATGGAACAACATTATTTTTAAGGAAGCTGATCGCTTAATATAAAGAAATTTTGTTCTTTTTTTTTTTTCTTTTTTTTTAAAGAACCAGATCAAAAGATCAAACAAAGAAAACAATGGATGGTTTTCAGAAATAAGTTTTAATAATTCCCTACCCCTTTACATCTGTTTCATAGTTACACTTAATCCTTTGAGCCCATAGATAAAGTGGTAGAACTTTAATGATCCTAAATGCCTTAGCACCACTTGAACATTGGAATCATAATAATTCTACACACCATGGTAGATATGCACTGAATTATAGGCTCTGAAAAGTCAGTAGGACTCGATCATTTCGGATTCAATTTCGGTAGCCACCTTCCTCAACAGTAAAAGAAGGTAAATGCCTCACTATATAGATATAATTGAATAATATTCAACGGGCCCAGGCAGAGTGGACAATTAGGGAGTGAAGGGCCAGGGCTCAAAGGATTAATTTGATTTGCTCAATCTCCCTACCACTCTTTTTTTGTCAATGATAGTATCACTTTCATCCAATGCTCCTAGGTTGGACTCCTTTTCTGCAAAGACTGAGGCCACACGTATTGGAGTTAGAGGAATCTCTCTTTGAACATATGTCAGATTTTCACTCTCGGGCGTCTGCCATATCTGATTTACAACAAAAAAAGAAAGACATTTAATTAATTAATCTTCATTTCTTACACTTAGTTGACAATCATTATATTTCATCAATTTTTTTTCAGCTGCACATCAAAAAATATCAATTATGACCTTACGTTTAATGAGATCTAATTACTTTTTTGTGTGGGTATTTATTTGCATTTGGATGGCAGATTGTTTAAGAAGTGTCAGGGTTGGGTTTGATAAGAAAAATGCCAATTGGTGAAAATTGTCCATTGCAATCTCAGTGATGCTCAATAATAATGGTGATCATTTTCTTTTTGAAGGATAGAGAATAATGAGTTCTACATAACCACTCCTTAGTCACAGATCTGAAGGTATGATTAGGTTTTTCATCTTAAAATGTAACAACATGAACTGTAAAGAGAGCGTAAAAAAGATTAACAAAAGGAACTTAACTCCAGAAAGTCAATACAAAACCAGTAACAATTTTTAAAGCTGTGCTCTGCTTCAGACAACAAAGATGACATTTACCTACCAACAGCCAGTTTATCATCAACAACAATATTACTCAGCAACAAAATAATACGAACTATTGTGAAAGTTCTTACCTTGATTTTCTTAAAGCATCGATGACGGACACTATATCTTGATTCACATACATAGACATCTTTGTCTGGTATTCCCTGTATTGCAAGTAAGAGGAAAGCTTATAATCAAAAAGGAAGAAAGGTAATTTTAAAGCAAAAATATGTTTGAAATATTCGTGATCATGAAGAAAATAGAATTAATTTTCATTTTTGGTATTACTAGATATTCTATGTTTTGCTTCACATATTTCCCGTTTCAAGACAAAATTGTTAACTTCTAGATTGACAGAGATAACCCAAAACACAATCCCAACATCATCAATGAAGAAAATAGTATAAAATTTTATGTCAATTGGATGGGTAAAATTAATAGTCTGGTCTCTCTAATCCGGATGTCTGTAATCCAAATCCCTCTGTAATTCGAACTATTTTCTAGGAACGTTTTTTTTTGTATATTATTATTTCTTAGTATTCCCTAATCCGAACAAATTGCCTGGAACTGAGGTGTTCGGTGTACAGAGAACAAATTATGTAAAGCCAAAGCCCTCATGAGTTGAAAAAAAAGTTACATTCTTATATCATCACAAAAAACAATGAAATTTCAGCATTCATAATAGATAGAAACATCCTTTAGGCATAAAGACCTCAATCAGGGGATGGAACCAAGCTTCAAAAAAATACAACTGAACATTTGTTTTTGCATGTTTTACCAATGGACAGCATGTCCAATACCTTCAATTACGACATTATAAGACTAATTTAAAACTTAAATACATCTGATCTACATGAAAAAAAAAAACGGAAATCCGGAGAAAAAACGGAAGAGGTTCCATCCCTGCTCAATTTGTTTATAATTCTTTTAAACACTAATTACCTCTGGCTTAAACTTGAAGTAATCTTTAACACACATGACACAGCACCTTCCAGCAATCTCTGACATGAGTGTACCATGACAGTTATCACTTCTGAAAACTTCCTGTAAACGTTTTAGTCAAAGATTGATGTAAATAAATATACTTAAATCACAAAATTCACTAAGCTTACAACAATGGAAGAAAAAAAAAAGAAAAAAAGAAAGGCTATTCTTAATGACTTCAATTCAAATATCAAACCAACTGCCTTACCTCCATTATCTACATTTTGCATCAGAAACATCAATAAATAGTTAAAGAAAACAATAATTCAATTTCAAAAATGAAATTCTCACTTTTTCTAAAAACTTGCGGGTGGCCAGATGGTAAGTTTCATTAGGACGATAAAACCAGTTTCCTTTGATGATTTTTTGCCCACTTTCATCAGTGCCAAATGTTTCTATCACCATGATATGAGGTTCTGGTGTATCCCTGATGCAGAAATAAAATTATTTGGAAATCAATAAACTTATGTTTGAGATTTTAAAAAAAAGGGTTTTATTTTCATTTTCATTTTTTTAAAAGCTGATAAAAAATTTACTTTCTGGCTGTGATAAATAAAAAATCAGAGATTGAGGAGACTTGATCAAAGGTGCATTCATTTTCAGGTGACAACACTTATGGTTTCATAACATAAATAAATATAAAATACAAAAGAACATTTAGCGTTGCACTGAATTCTTTTTCAAATAATTAAAGAGGATATCACAATGCTTCTTCTTGCTTAATTTCCAATTAACAAGTGTCAGAGGAAGATAATATCAATGGCCAAGTTAACCTTAAAGGATTTTCAAAAAACGTGAGTTAACCCCATGCCACACTACATTGACTTAATTACTTAAAGGTGACAGTCAACAAAAAGAGAAGATTCAAACATACTATAGATTTATTCACAGTCTTCTTACCTGGACTGAATGTAAACAAAGTCACCTCTGGCATATGTCTGATCTTTGAAAGTGCATTCTTCTTCGCCATTGCCAGCCTCCTGAAGAGAAATAACATTTTTGTTATGAAAATATAAATTCTATTATTCATCTTTGTGAGCAGAAATCATATGATCCTAATATACCTTAATCAAGGTTTTGAGGTTCAAGTACATAAATCCTATTTTTATGTCTGGAACCCTCCTAGAATAGTATAAAGAAACAATCATGACCAAAACAATATCTTTTCTTTTCCTTCAAAGAATTGAATTCAAAAAGAGAAAGAACATCAATTTGGTTCTTTATCTCTTCTAGGATGTTTGACGTATTTGCAACTTACTTCCTCTGCCTTTTTGTTTTTCTCTTCCTCTTCCATCTTTTCAATAATTTGCTTTTCTTTCTGTTCTGCTTCTAACGCCTGAGAAAGATGACGTTCAGTGTAACTGAGAGCAGGTGTTAAAAGCAGTTCCCCATTCTTACATAGCTCATCTCGTGTCTTTATGAAATATTGCTGCATTTCCGCAGCGTCTTCATATAGCTGGGGGGAAAAAGTGAACACCAATGTCAGGATGAAATATAAGAGTCCCTTTTAAACAATCACACAAAGAGGAAAAAAAAGATACATAAGTTGACATAAACTATAAGTTATAAGTATACTTTTAAAATTCTTTATAGATTCTTCCTTTCTTAGTTTCACTTGTGTTTTTTCTATTGTCTTGATGCTCTGCAGAAAATGATTACACCTAATACCAAGAAGCCTAAAAGTTTATACACAGGTGTTAAAAATCCAGTCAGGAGCATCCTTCTTAACTCTTTAAACATAAATCAAGAGTTTATTACAATTTTTGGCATACCTGTGAATCAGTCCGACTCAGTTTCCTAGCCCTCTCAAAAACTTTAAACATGTCATCTTGAAAACAATCAATCCGCCGATATCGTCTCTGTAATGGATTAGATTAATACTGTGATCACAGATGAAGATTAGAGTTCAAAGGGTATTTGTTAAAAGCTGGCAAAGGGGGAAATGCAAAATATCATGCTATCCTTTTCCACTATTCAAATGGGCAAAAAGACTTGTGACAAATCATGGAAAGGAATTCCTTTAAAGTTAAAGACTAAATTGAGATAATTCTTACCTTATCTAGATTTTTCTTTATCTGATCAAATGTCATAGGAGGACTGCAATACAAAAGGCAAAATATCAAGACATTTAATCATATTCTAAGAGATATATATCATTGATTATGTGGTTAAAGATTATTCACACAAGAAACAAAATAAACAATATCAAATATATATGTTGAGAGTAAAAAGTCATCCATTGTCAAAAATTCTTATTGATTGTTACATTTTTCATGGAGAATCATCATAATGTTTATGATTTTATTATGTTAAAAAAGACTTATGCTGATGTGTGCATATAATTATATATGCTCTGCAACATTTGATTTAAATCAAAAAATTGTTGTTTTACTACAACTTTGGAAGAGGAATTTTACTCACTCAGATGCCTCTTCATTCAGCTGCCCTGGAGCTTGAGGTCTGTCTTTTTCAGTCAACTCAGCAAATGAGTCACTGTATGTACGTCCCTCATCATCCTGAAAAGATCAAACAGTATTTTAACATGGCTAATTGAAATGAAAATGATAATAATAATGAAAATAAGCTAAAATACATCAGAAAAACAATAGGCCCCATAAGATGAATAACAATAATGCTAATATAAACATTTAATTTAATTTTTTTGTAAAATAAATGTAATATGATATAAGGAAAGCCTTCCAGTCTGAAATTATTTTCTTTTCTAAAAAAAATAGAAACACATCAGGCAATTCATGGTTATACTAATTACATCAAAAACGTCAAAACAACGATATAAGACGTTAATTAATCACCATTCATCGGGGGCATTACCTCATAATTATAAGTAGAAATGAAGAGATTTGTCAGTAAGTCCTGGACTAGAGCTTTCACATCTGGTACATCATTTGTTGAATCAGATGTCAGCTCGACTTTCTTTTGGAAACAGACTCGCTGGAGTGTCAAGGAATCCTAATAATAACAACAACAAAAAACAAAATAAAAAAGGGCAAAGGTAATCTTATCTTATATGTATTTCACACTTTGCTAATCTAAGCTAATTGAAGAGAGTATGCGGTACAATTATATTAAATGAAAAGTGACTTTCTTGTGCAATAAAACCAATTTCTTCAAAAAGAATACATAAAATACGTTTTGGTTATCCCATTTCTTGGGAGCATGGGAGAGAAATTGACAATTTTCCAAGTCAGTTCTGATTATGGAGAACAAAAATGGATTTTGTACATTAGGTGATAAAAGTTGTTTGTTTTTTTCTGTAATAGGTTACAAAAAACAAGACATGGACACTTAATCATTAGTACCTTATAAATGACAGATTCTGGTTCATTATATTTGCAAGCATTATCAAACATCTGGACGAAATCTGAAACCATGTCCTCTACATTTTCATATTGGTTTGCCGCCATTTTTTGCTGAATGCGTTGCATATCTATTGGACGCTTGATGACTTCATAGTAATCTGGGTAATCCTGTAAAAAAGATAACAGCAAAGCATTTAATCTCAGACTAAATTTTCAGTTTTCCCCATAAAATCATATATATAACAATTTAAAAATTATGCCACAATAATTGTATTAAATATATAATTAATAACTTAAACATGATTATATTTTTGGATGAATCTTTAAATGATGGCTGATTTCTTTTTATAGACACTGCATGACACTATTTTCAAAATTGTAGTGGAAAAAAAAAAAATCTCCTGACTTACAACTTTATTAGGCAGCTTGATAAAAGGTGAAGACAGTGCTCGACCAGATCTGTCTTGAAAATCCCTGATACTCTCATATAAATCTTGCAATTTCTGAGACAAGGGATTGGCTGATGTGACTTTTGACCTGAAAATGGGATATAGGAATTTACATATATATATTTTTTTTAATACACACCTCTCTAACAGGTTAAATCCTTTGACCCAAGAATTAGAGAGTTATTTATCTTTTAATAGAAATATTAAACAAAAGGATCTAGGTGAAAAAGCAGTAAAGTCTAAATAACTATTTGAATAGTACAATAATAAAAATTTGCTGATGACAAAGCCCTGCAGGGATTAATCCTTAACAGCAGTGAGATCCTATATAGGTTGGAAATTGAAATTTTTGTATCGTAGTGTACCAATAACTTTCTACAACTCAATGTTAATAGAGCCATACTATAGGCCTTTAGAAATAAATGGGGAAGGTTGAAATTGTTGGAAAATACAAATATTTGAGGGGTTCATATTGAAAAACTTAGTTGGTCAACCCATACAGACAATGTATTAATCAAAGTTAACCAGAGGCTGTATTTTGTGAGAAAACTGAAACAATTCAACATTTACAACTAACTCTCTTATCACACTCTTTTATAAATCAATAGTTCAAAACTCATGCTATAAAGATGTTTGATTATGTATAAGTACTTTGTATGTCAAGATTTCATGTCCTTATTTATGTAAATGTATATTAAGTAATACAACATCAACAGTAATATAATTCTACGTCTGTAACAAGAATTTCCCTTTGGGATAAATAAAGATTATTATAATTCTTAAAACTAACCACTGCATTATAAAACCATAAACTGAAACTGACATTAGAAAGTTCTAATTTCATTATTCAATTTTAAGAGATTTAGTGATCATTTTAAACTAGGATTATTATAATCAAAGCCTTTCTCTACCCATCATGTTTCCTATTTTAATTGTTCATAAAGCTTGTTAGATTTTGCCTTAAAGGACCCCCCCACCCCCACCCCCTTTATAGTAAAAGGGTGGTGAAATAATATGGATACTGACTTCCCCTTGCTGCCAGGGGTCCTTATGGACTGTGACATTTGCTTCCACCTTGCCTTCAGCACCCTGTCTAATGTATTAGCATCTTGAAAGACTTGAGAGCCCTCTTCATTGTAATGACGAGCATTGTTGAACATCAGCTCAAAATCAGACAGCATTGCCTGCTCAGTAGTATACTTTAAAAAGAAAGAAGGGAAATTAAGGTTACAAAACAATAATTTGAATGCGAGTCTAAATCATCCTATAAGACAAACATGTTGCTGCACAGATTAATTTAATGTGAAGCTTATGGAAGAAAAATATGTAAGCAACTCATTGAAAAAGTAATAAATGAAAATAATATCCTTTTCCAAATAACTAAATGGTGAGATTATTACATATCATGTGGATTGTCCACATTATCACAATTTTCAGACTAGATCACGTTTCTGACATGGGCAGGTGTTTCTTCTTACCTTATCTGCTTTCAATTTGGCTTCAATCATTGACAAATCAATGGGCTCCATAATCACCTGATAATAATCAGGATAATCTTTACGCGATGGAAGAACTGAGAAAATTGGTCTTAGCAAACGCCCATTCACATCCTGAAAAAAAAAAAAAATCCAGCTTTTACTGGTTAATCCTTTTTGCACTTTACAATCAATCTGAACAACATATTAAAAAAAAAGCTCGTTTGATGATTCACTTAAAGAATTTAACCAAATCATCTATTAGGCATTTCTAGAAACTGAACGAACGAATGAAAGTGTGTGTTTACCAAAACAATGTGCCACACTTTTGGACAATAAAGATATGTTATTATTATTATTATTTAGATATCTGGGACACACACAAAAATGCCATGAAAACTAGTGTATTGATAACATTAGAGAGTATTTCCTTCTTATACCTTGTGAATTTGGATAAAGTTTGCATTTTGCATTATGAATACCTTGATTTCAATATTTTTTTTAATCAAAGAAATGCCACCTAAATATCAATCTTATACTTACACCATAATCATACACAGTTGTAAACAAAGTTTTCAAGCGTTTCTTTACAGATTCATCTAGGACTTTCCTGGAGGTTCTCTTCTTGTCACTTTCAGGGGTTGAAACAGCAGTACCTACAGATTTACGGGACCGCTTGGGTTGAGTGGGTGTTGAGACATTATCTTCCTCCTCGTCATCTCTCTGAAAGAAAGAAAAAATTCAGATAAAAAAACACCTTATGAGATAAATACTATAAAATTGATATGTTAAGAAAGAATTCTTTGTCATAGCTTTACACTGATGTTGATCGATTAAAGAACACCTTATCTAATGAAAATACCACTAAATTAGATCTTCTCTGTTATGGTTCCATATTTTTTTTAATGAATAAAATACATACATTTTTTATTTATTTTCTTTTAATTCATAGCTTTTCACCAAAGATTTTAAGGGAGATTAAGAGGAGTGATATATAAAGACAGAATAACAATATAGAAATATTCAAAACAAAAAGTAAAGAAAGGCATTTGTGATGGTTTGGACATGTAATGAGAATGGAGCAAATTAAGTAACCAAAACAATGACAGAGTGGGAACCAAAACCAAATTTATTTTTTTTAAAAAGGAGAGAATGATCTAGACTCTCCTGGAGCAAAACCATCATAAAAGATGTGCAAACCATAATAAGAAAGAGGTGCAGGAAACATCCTAGGAGAGGCATTACGGAGGGGAGTGACTGCCCTTTGAGCAAAAACCACAGGTAGGAGCAAGGTCTAAATCAAGGTAATTCAAACTAATTGTTTCTCCACATTTGTCTCTAAAGACAGTTATTAAAAGAACTATATGAATCAATTAGGATAAGCAATCATAACAGCGATGACTTACCTTTTCAGCAGCAGAGTCTTCTTCGTCATCTTCATCATCATCATCGTCATCATTATCAACATCCTCATTTTCAATTTCATTCTCAACCAGTTCGATAAACTCCTCCTAAAATAAAATTAAATCACAATTAAATATCAATGATAATAATTCCAAATAGCGATAATAACGGTGATGAAAATAGTGATAAGAATTCATCAAGTGGAATTTTTTGTATAAGGATTTTCACAACCGCCCAATATTTTTGTGATCACCAAAGGAATTTTTTTACACATGTAAATCATTCACCAGAATCAATCCAAAAACCAATGTAAAGTTGAGATGAAGTCACATAACTATGGCGATTTTCGGATCAAAGGTGAATAACAAGGTAAACAAATATGACTTTTCTCATTAAAAAAAAACAAAGATACATTGGTATTGCAACTTTTTAATAAGGGTTGCCACAACATTGCCGAAGTGCAATGTGAGAGTTGACTATGCCAAATAGACTTGACTGAAGGCTTTTAATAATCAATTAAAGATGCCATCATCCAGACATGACTCAATTCCTTTGTTCCCTACTTAAAATATTGGATGACAATAAAAAATATCAAAAGCCTAAAGAAAAAAGGCATTTGGAACTTTAACAAAAAGAAACTGTTAAGAAATTCAGAGGTCACTTGAAGACAAGAGAATCCCAATTTAGGACTAACAAGCCCAATTTTAAAGGTGAGTCAACTGAGAGCTCTGAGACAATGTCGTTGCAATGTTTTAATGACTATTCTAATTGCTAATTTTTAATTGCATCGGAATTGTGAGCACTATACAGATTAACTATCAAATCAAAAAAAAATTTTTAATAAAAACAAAATTTAAAAAAACAAAAAAAACCCAAAAGGTGACAACAAAGAGAAGAAAAGCTGCCCAGACATAAATAAATCAAAATTGTCCCTTACAGCAAGTTCAGGCTCCAAGACTCTGAATTTTTCCATCATTACTTTATCAAGCTCCTTGGCATCCTGGTAAAAATATTAATAAATCAGAATTTGGATTATACCAGAAACAGAATAGCATGGTAACATTATCAAACAGATGATTTATCTCTCTCTCTTTAAATTATGATGATTATCATAAATGGAATCATACATTTACTGGTAACAATTGAAAGTGATGAAATACATAATTTTATAAAACATCAAAGCAATCGTTCACAATAAAAAAAAAAGTGAAAGAAGGAAAAGACCCAACATCAGAGCAATTTTTTTTCACTACAAAGAAGCCATATTTTGAGGATCATGTAATAAACAGTGTGATTAAATATTTTGAGTGATAACCTGTTCTTCTTACCTTATACAGCTGTGACTCATCTTGATTGTACTTTTTAGCATTGACAAAAGTTAGGTGAAAATCTTGGGCCAGGTCCAAGACAGTCTCGTATAAGTTCATCTGCACATAGAAGAATAGGTAATATCAATATAAAACTTCTCTTCTTAAAAAAATAAAAATCTATCAATATACGGGCATACAACTCTCTTTCAAAACATTCATCATAATGAGATAACAAAATGAAACTCATTACCTCAATTTTGTATTGGATTTTCTGCAGAGACATTGGCTTTTTAATCTCCTTGTAATAATCTGGATAAAACCTGAAAAATTAATACAATTCCCAGTTAACAATTATACTTTACAGGATTAAAACAAAACAGCCCTAGATTTACAACAGTAACCAAAATGTCAATTCAGGATCCATGTATACTCTTTTATAAAAAGTCACTTGAGTTTATTGATGTGAAAAACTAGAAATCTTGATCAATGGTTGTTCTACAAAACAGGCTGGCAAAAGTATTATGGAAATCTATGTTTTAAAAGTAATTAAAAATTCTATCAATTTAACTCTTCAAGAACCCGAGCCGTACAAATTATTAATTGCCCCTTGCATAGTATGAATATCTTACGCAAAGTATTTATGTAATATTGTAGGAAATGAGTTGGGTAACGGGAAGGGGATGTGTAGGGAATGATTGTTTGAACGTTGAGAATGTTATAAATGGTGAAAAAAGCTTAAAATTGTGAATGTCCAATTACCAAGAACTTTTTGATACTTTGAGGAAAAGAAAAGAAAAAAGAGAAATAGGTAATGAACAAAAATAAAATTGGTTACTTTTTACTGGGCAGTTTAAGAAAAGGCTCTGAGAGTGGCTCCCCATCTGCTCCGGTATGTTTTTTTACGTGGTTGAAAAGAATCCATTGTGGATCATCCTCTTCCAACCCATTTCCATCTCCTTCAGCATCAGCTTCAGAGTCGACATCGTATTGACTTGACTGGCCCTCTTCCTCTTCTGACTGGTATTTCAAAGCTGCACATACTGCTGACATTTTCTGAATGTTACTTCGATCTTTTGTCCTAAAAAAAATATTTTGAGGCTCAGATCAATAAAAACACCATCTCATACAAAGAAAGTTTAACTCTTATTTTTAAGATAGTAAAGAACATTATAAATAAATGTTGTTGTTGTATTGAATTTACCCATATCCACCACTTTGGTAATCTCAGGGTTTTCCAAGACTGCCTTAAAAACAACAAAGGGTTCTTTTACATGCGTGTATACACGGGGAACCTCCCAGATTATAGACCGTCTCCAATGGGACTTGTCACATTTTATCCAATAAGCAACTTACGGATAAGGGGCAGAAGGAAACCCCCAAAAATTGGATTTTAAGTTAAAACATGCGCATGATGTTTGAACCAGGGCCCTTTGGCTTGGCAGCCTGGTGCCTTACCTACTAAACTATCCACTGCCATAAATGAATGAAAATGAATAAATAAATAAAAACATTTTTATGTAAGTACCTGAGTCTTTCACTTGTTTTTGCATGTCCAGTCTTTTTATACTCTATTTCCCTTTTTCGTTCAGTGATGACTCGTTTAAGCGTCACTGCATCCTACCAAACAATAGGGACAAAATAATGAAATACCTTTAAACAAAAGTACTATATTTTTCTCATAACAACTAAGTAATTTCTTTGATATTCAATTTCAATCCAACAATATCATTTCATAAGCAAAGTCTATATTTATCTGTACACAAACAGGTAGACAGACACACTAATCAAATCCCAATGTTGTGCAATGGCTTGGTACTGTCTACATGATGAGTATTTATGTTTAAAAACAAGATAGGAATTAATTGAGACAAGTCTAATAACAAACAGCATTTTATGATTCACTATATCTTCCGGATAATACATTATAGAAATAGAGAAAGTTGTAGAGATAAAAAATAATAAAAAATATATCAGGTTTTTTTGCACAAAAACAATTGGGGCGCTCATTATAAGTATAAGTATTATTTTATTATTATTAGCTAACTGTAAAGTTTGTATACTCACTCTATAAATTAAGGACTTTGGCTCGTTGAACATTTTTGCATTCTTCACCATCAAAAGCAAATCTTTCTCAAGCTCATCCAAATTTTTGTAGACAACATCTTGAATTTTTGTAGCAATAGTTTTCAGATCTATGGGATTCTTGATGACTTCATGATATTGTGGATATTTCTATAAAATCAAAAATGACATTGGATATTCTTAGAAGAAAAAAAAATGGAGATAAGTAATTTTCATGAAATCAAAAAAGAGAGATTAATTTAAAAAGTAATTTATCTATCAAACAATTAATCTGCCTCACAGTGGTCAGTTTATTCTTTGTCAGAAAATGGTACATGTATTGAAAAGCTAAATTAATCCTTCCATTCAAGACAGCCAAAGAAACTAAAAAAGCGGGACAATGTAAACCTTTAGAGAAGTCAGACAGTCATAACAATCAACATATCTTTATAAATTAAATAATTAACTAAAGGCAATGTGATGTATCATAAAAAGACAAAGCAGAATAATCATATAATGGAGTGATAAAATTATTCCAAAAAAATCTAGTTACAGCTTTTGAGGGCAATAACTGGAAGGCTTGGCTAATATCTCTGTCGCCATCTTTTGTGGTCACAATTGCAGCAAAGAGTTGTTCAAGATCATCTGAGATGTCCTCTGAGACAGACTGACTTCTGTCTAGCGTAGGTTTTCTTGAATGTCTAGTTTGTTCTTCATTGTCCCCATTATCACCATCACCATCCTCTCCATTTTCATTAGTATTTCCTTCACTCTGTAGAGGTTTTGAAATTGAAAAAATATTTTAGTAACACCTACTTTAAAAATCAACATGACATTATAAAAATCAGATATTTGCAATACCGTTTAACCCTTAGAGAGCGTTATCGCCCGCTATCGCCCGATGCCGTAGTGTGCGGGATCGCCCGTTGTCGCCCGCTAGTAATTGAGCCCG
>JASKDV010140394.1:0-14003 GCA_032466395.1 Aegires albopunctatus | reverse complement strand
TCTCTCTCTCTCTCTCTCTCTCTCTCTCTCTCTCTCTCTCTCTCTCTCTCTCTCTCTCTCTCTTTCTTTTTTTTTTTAAATCATTAACTCTCTCTCTCCTTCTCTTTTTATTGAAAATCTTTTGCAATGTGACACTAAATATAAAAATTCAATATTTTTTTCTTCAGCAGTTCTCAATTTGGAGGCTATAGTATGCCATCCCATGGACATGACAACTTGGACAACATGCAAAAGGTGATCTATTTTAGGCTTGTTTTTGGTGATTTTAAGCCAATGGTATTGTTCATCCACGATAAATAAACTCCTTTCCCTAATTTTGTGAGACTTAGCTTTAGCACAAATAGAAAAATACTTTTAGTTGCCTTCAATCAAACTCAGGTTTTTTATATGAGTTACCCTTAGCTTTAAATAAACGTATTGATTGAAGGTCTTTTTATTTTTTTTTGTCTTATGAAAGACAATAATAGCACAATAAAATCTGTTTTAAATAAATATCATACACAAAATTAGAAACATAAACAGGGTTGCCACAGAGACCTCAGTTGGCCCTCTTTGGTCTTCATAACCCTCTTTTGGGAATTACAGCCCTCAGTTAGCCCTCTTTGGCCTTCATAACCCTCTTTTGGGCATTACAGCCCTCAGTTAGCCATCTTTGGTCTTCATAACCCTCTTTTGGGCATTACAGCCCTCAGTTAGCCCTTTTTTGGCCTCCAAATTTTGGAACAACAATTTCATTTCTCCATGCCTTCCAAATTCCAAGTGTCCCCCTTCTTTGGGGTTTTGTGACTTCTACTGTCATCCCACATGGTTAAAATAGGGAACTGAAGGAATTTAGTCACCTTATCATGGCATCTTTAAATAATGGAGAAACAGCCCTCCATTTTTCTCTCATCGGCCCTCACTTTGGACGTAGCAATCTTTGGCAACCCTGACTTCAATTTAATGAAGTCTTAACTCTTGTTGGAGGTAAAAGTGATTGTTACTCAGTTTTGTTTTGTTTTTTCTACTTAATTATTTATTCCATTTTTGCACATTATTTTCCTTATCAGCAAGCAGCCATGATTCTGGAGAAAGCTGGCATAAATCCTAGCATTGTGCTGAATATGGCATCAGGTGGAAGCGGCATGGGCCATGGATCCATTGGTGATGGTAGAAGAGAACGGCTACCATATTGTAGCATTCCCTTGCCGCCAATGCAGCCAACTGTCCCTGATGATGGAAACAATTTAGCACAGCGTCTTTTTATCGTTTGCCAGCCATCTGGGGTATCTGAAAAAGTTCTGAGGGATGCTTTTTGCAGATTTGGCAATCTCATTGATGTATACTTACTTTCAGGTGAGCTGACTATTTACCATACCATAGATTTATATTGCAATTTCCTTTTGTTTTTTATTTTAGTGGGTGGATGGGTCAATGGTAAGATTGTTTTGTATGATGCAAAGAGCCTAAAATTTGATAAAGATTTCCACACCCTCACCAGATGTATTATGGGTACCAACATAATAAAAAGATGTCTTACCAAATGGTCCATAACTTTGCCAAAAAATGTCCGATTTGTTTGAAATAAAAATCAAAATGACCAGAAAAAATTGTGCTTTCAGAATCGTCAATATAAAAAAAAATGATTTTGGGATTCACCTTCCGACTGATTTTGTCAGGCACGCACACATATCTGAAAGCTTACCATTTGATGTTATATTGAACCAACAAGGACTGACCTCATTATTACTAGTTCTTTTATGATGATAAGATAGCCATTCCTTACTGTAATGATTAAGTCAGAGTCATATTCCTGATATCAATTGTTTCATGTTTCCCCAAGGAATAACCTTCACGACCATGTCTTGCAACTTATTCTTTTCTTTTCTTTTTTACACCGTTTATAATTTTTCAACAATATTCTCTTATGACAAGGGGTCCTGTCCATATTCTTTTCATTTCTATTATATATGTAATAAAATGTTTAATATACCATTCTTTTCATGCTTTATCAGGACGCAACTATGGCTATGCCAAATTTGCTTCAAAGGACAGTGCAATGAAAGCAATTGAAGTGCTTCATGGTCAGACTCTTGCTGGACAGAGGTTAAAGGTTTTAGAAGCAGAACCTCCCAAGTCCCATCCAGCTGCTCAGAGTGATGAGGGCCCTTCAAAAAAACAAAGGTTATAGATCTGTGAGTGAGTATTCCCTAATGTTGCATTGTTTTAAAATCTCCGCTTTGCTTCTGTTGGTTGGGGTAGATAGAATTGTATTTTTTTGGAGGAGGATTGTTTGTGTTATTTTATATTGAGTAGGCCTACAAAATACGAATAGCCAGCAGCTTACCTTTAAGAGATCAACTTCTAGACTCTCTTAAAATGGCAATGATATATTGTGTGTCAGTATCGATTGCTTTTGAAAATTACTTCATCTTTGGAATGGTGATGCAGTGCAAGCCGCTTAATCAGGACGCCTGCATTTTACGTGAATCGTCACCATTTTCTATATTCATATGAGAAAGTGAAAACTAACCCTTAACGATCGTAGATTTGAAACTATACTCTTAGTGTTTATATTTATTGATGTTTCTCACCAAGCATGATATGTTCGGTCATTCTTTTATGCCTACTCATTGCACCATTCAGTCACCATTCATTTGTTATCACACCGTTAAGGACCTTTGTCTCACACCATGCTCTGAACGGAGACATGGCGAGGTCAATACACAATGGTATGGCTCTCATCATTCATTATCGGGCTAATAAGAAGGCTGCAAGGCTGACCTGTCTCAAACCTTGCTTGGGATGGAGGCATGATCGGACACATCTATCAATGCCAGGTAAACGAACCGCATAGTGAACAACATTGACAGGTAGCCTATAAAATATCTGCTTTCCCTACCAGCAGTCAGTTCTTGTTGTCACAGTCAGAGTCGTGATCTATCTCGGAAAATAAGAGATGCTTATAATTTCACCAGATGATGGGACAGATGTGATATTTTTTGTCTCAATGAAGCAGTAAGAACTATATTGTTAAAAATTCTGTCCCGCGCCAATCGTCCCAATTAAGCGGTGGGCACGATTAAGTGGCGTCCTTTCTACTGGCTTTCACCGTACAAGCTTATGTATTCATTGAAATGATACATTACAGATATTTTAACTCAGAAAGACAAAACTGGCAAAAACCAAGTTATGTGTACCCAATAAAAGTTTGCACCAACAAAAACCAACAGTTCAACATGCCAACAAGTGATGTTACTCTTTGTCTTTTTCATTTTTCCTTGTCATTTTTTTTTTTTTACTTTATGCAAAGAAATGCCTTATTTTTGTGTGTGTGTGAGTGTGTTTATATTTTCACACTTTTTCACCCCTGTTGATATAATGCATAGGTCTATCCATTAAATGAGCATCATAATTTGAAGTTCACTTGGCAAGTCGGATAAGTCTGATGGCCGATGGTAGGTCGGATAAGTCGAATTTTGGTTGGTAAATGGGTCTGTAGGTGGTCAGATAAATCAAAATTTGGTCAGAAAATTGACTTCAGGTCGGCAATTGCAAATTTTGGGCTCTGTAAGGCATAATAATGACGTGATCAGACTAACCTCAATAGACGGGGTGGAAAGTAAATTAATTAATTGGTTTTTATTTCCCGTTGGGGTGAGTAACTCCCCTTTATTTCAATTGCAATCTTCTTATTCACTTCTCTGTGTCATTTTGTGATGCCTGATTGCAGGAAAATGTGGTAGGATTTTTTAATGTCTCCGAAACCTGAACACCTTGCTTGACTCGTTTTTCATTGGAACAGGTTGCTATTTTTGTGTCAATTTTAGATATATGTAGGGGGAAATGTGTTTTCTAAGTTTCATTATCATTTCCTAAGGATTTAAAAAAGTGGGGAAAGTATAGCATTTTACAGACATTAAAAAAAGGTCTTAAGTTTTAGTTTATTTTGAAAACCCTTAATCCTACTCTACAGTGCACCATTTCAGATGAGTCCTCAGGGTGCGTACGCAAGACTTAAAGTCTTGAATTTTTAGCAGGCACAAAAGGGGAAAAACAGAACAATTTTGTTTTCTTAACTTGATTGATTTGCTCGCGGTATAGTCTACCCCGCAGAACTACATTCACTCAGTTAAGAGCATGTTTATCGAATGGTATGAGATCTGTGGCACAAGTTTACAGTCAAACATTGGTCTGTGATTGAAAGTACATATCGTGTTTAGACCGCCGTTGGATGTATGTTCACTGGTCATTCTTTAATGAAAGCTATACATTGCCTCAGATAAAGTAAAGTCCACTCTCTCTTCCCTCTAATGAACTAGTAAGGTATAACCGTATATATAGATACTTTATTGAGGGGCTCATTATCATTGCATAGTAATAGTAGGTACACATATTACATTAATCTTCCCACCCTCTCCCAAATAAACACACTCACAATCACCCAAACTTGATACCATATTCAGCGCATGTTGAATCACGCACTAATCGCTTTGATTTAGGCCAATCTCTGGTAGCCAGAAGACCTTGTACTGAAATTTGAATGCATCATTGACAACATACTAAATACAACGCATTTCCGTATATTTTGTGCCGCTATATTTCTTCCAACATTTAATACTAAATTAGGCCTACATTGCAGATTGTTTATGAAAAAGATGAGTAGGTCTACATCGTTGAAACGATCATTGTATTTATTGCAATTATCGATTTCTCTTAAACCGTCACACTACCTCTGGAGTAGGACTATTGCATGCTGTGTAGAAAGGACAAAAGGTGTGTGTTGGGGTTGGGGGTTCGCGTATGGGTCTACATAAAACTTACATCAAAAGATGATTGACCTGTCTCATCAGTCACATGGACATGGTGCTGAAATAGAACGAGAGCTACCAGCATCACAAGGTCACATCGACCTTAGTAACTTGTCTACATGTTATGTTTTTAATATTGTTGACGATGTCGAGTACCCTGAAGGATTTGGTGTGGGAGGTGGACAGTGTTGTCCTCAATACTAACTTTCTTTCTTTTTTGCAATGATAAATTTTAATGTCGTGGAAGAAAAACAATCTTTACCACGTACCTTATTATATACTGCAATATGGTATGTATACTGGTAGCATGATAATAATAGATTAACGATGTAATTAGATAGGATACCATCTAGACTACAAAATAGAAGGTTATTAATAAGACCATTATTATCATCATCACCATTATTGTCATTAAACAATTTTTCACTTAAGTTGATATAAAGGGGATTAAATTTTGAATCTTTGTTTTCTGAACTTTAAGACTGCTGTTTTCTTCATTGTATCATGGTCATATCATGGAAAATTCTTTGCCTTCTACACAGGTGACTGATACTTACAAAGGACTGACAAACTGGACTTACTCAAATTACCTTCAAAAGACCATTGCAATTTTGACTTCACTTGGACTCTCATACTGAAGACTTGTACAAGGGCAAATTTTACTTGATATTACCAAGTTTTGACATAGACTGTTGCGCCCATTATTTTAAAATGGATATGTATGTATTTTAAAGAGGAGACAAAGGATATTTTGCTCCCATAGACATCATGGCTGGTAAAAAATAATATGTTCATCTACAAAATGACATTGATCTGTACTATTGGAAATAGGTTTGTAGACAATTTACATAATGTCAAAAGCTGATGCGAGTATATTATTGCACCTAAGTGACAGTTTTTCAACTCCTTTGACTGTATGATAGTCACCAAGACAAAAATAAAGCCGGTAACAACACATTCATTTACAGCGTCATCTCTGATTTACAGTGTCTTTGTCATCTCATGGAATATCAAAATAAGATAGCACGATATATGTTTTTGTGTGACTTTATTGTATGTGGTTGTTTTGATTTGGTTGGTGATAGGGGTGAGAAAGAAGGAGAGGCTTTGTAGACCACTACATGATGGAGGAAAGTGGTCGGTTAATTGGTTTGTATAGTTTATGTTTGCTTTTTGGCATTATCAATACACTTAAACGTGTTCAGTCATTTGGGGAGGAATGGGGGGCTCTTTGCTTTCTCTTGGATGGAAAATGGAATGTAAGTATAGCACTTTCTGCATGCTAGCAGATGCAAAGGCATTGATTTCCACAATGCAAGCCAAGACAATGTTCATTTTTTATCCTACGCAAAATATTAAATACAGCGCAACCCATTATATATGTAATACTCTCCCATGGCGGGTCTCACTTCCGTGGCTTTTGGCATTCCCTTCTCATTGATTTTGATTAATAGACTAGGTTGTGCACTGAAAAGGCAGGAAGAAAATGCACCAATACGCACTCTTGGGACATAAATTCAGATCTAGGCACCCAAAAATGAAACAAAAAGTTAAGCAAAAAACTTAAATATTGAATTGCTTAAATAAATCCAAGCTTTGATCTACGACTTTATTAATATTTGAAAATAAATAAGCATCGAGGTGAAAAATAACCCTGCAAAACAACGAAGACAACATTATTATTATTATTGGTTATTAGACCGCCTTTCTAACTTGTGACCCATGAAGATTTATCACTGTGTGGTCTTTGGCATTGCGGACGGAAACCATGCATCCTCACGTTGGATGATTGTGGTAATGACAGTTCCCCTTTTCCATTGACCAGCAGTAAACACGGATGTTCTAGCTGAGAGGGCAGGGTTTGTCCTGAAGTTCACCTCGTCCCCAACGGCTGGCTTATATCCATGAGGTGAGCTGCTGAATGTTCCAAAGGATAATCTTTTGAAAATGATGCCTCGTACAATTTTCTGTAATAGGCATAGGAGGCTTATAAAAGGGTCCGTTGAGAGGGAATGAAATCAGCCATTGAAGTGACTGTTACATATATTGGATTTATCAGCATCTGGCATATGTATGTTAGCATAATATCAAAGTCATATTATTTCTATTTTATATTGATAGTAAAAAGAGAACCTTAAACATCAACCTAAAATTAGAATACGTATATTGACATCCAGATTTTGTCCCTTCCTATGCCTGTCCCATATCTCGACTCACAAAGTAACAGATCAGCTATAGTGGCACTTGATTATTAAAGATAACGTGTCAGTGTCATTCATGACAAACATTCTGTTCTTGCCACTCATCGGCTCAGGCCAGTCCATTAGCTTATGGATGGTCCACATTGCAATTAATACAGCTGGAATAAAACAGTAAGGCCTACACATCTGTCGACACTGTTTTGATTGCTGTAATTATGTTGTATTGATTTTCCCATGTTTGTGATGTGCATTGTGGGATACTCAGTGGGAAGGAATAGAATTAGAATTTTATCAGATATTGATTGTTTTTGCAAGCATGGTGCTTAATAAACACTGATTAAAGTTATTACCGGCATTTCTATTTCACACAGACCGTTGTCATTTTTACTTATGGCTTACAACTTACAACAGTAGTTCTTCAAGAACAGTAATGGTTTACATTAGTATTTATGGCAGTCCCTGTATTTTATTGCTTGCTCTATTTAATGTTTGTGGTCCTAACAATGACGATAAATGTAGGTTGCCACTGTGTTTATATTATTAAAGTTAAAGTGCATATTTAGTGTTATTGCCACAGAAACTTTGCAGTCTAAGCCTTTTACCATTACTTTCTATTATTATAAGATAAGAACATCAGTTACCAACTGTATGGATTTGAAAATGGTTACAGGTTCTTTACAATAGTCAGTAATTATGAAACTTTTTTCTACCCTGAAATTTATCCTGCTCATCATTTTAATTTTCAAGAGCTTGATAACCCATATTCTTTTTCCTTCGGCTTCTGAGTATTCCATTAAGAAAATATTTGCAATTTTAGAAAGGCACTGTCACTTAAGTGTTAATCCAAGATGGAAACTACTCACATAAATGTCAACATTAAATAAAGAATTAATAGTAATAAAGTTTCAGGCTTTGCTGAAATATCAACAGAACTTCAATGATTTAATGTTTTTTGTCTTTGTTTTGTTTTGTTTTTTTATTTCATTTACTCTAATAAACTTCACTTACTTTTACATTTTGTAATTGATGTTCTTAATGTTCAAGTTTCAGCGTCAATATATCAATAATGCTCTTTTCTTTAGTCTGTCATTTCATTCTCAAAGTCTTGATGCTGATGTGATCTCTTCCATTTGCACAACTTTTGCTTTTGTTTGAAAAAATGTCAAATTGTGACTACCTTATTACAGTAATTAAGGTAAATGAATCGATAATATTTTATCAGTATCAGTAATAAACAGTTCGACCACTTTGCTCTAAGCAAGTTTGGGCCAATTTATTTATAATAGAAATACAACAGTACATGGCTATTGGCTATAGCGGCACCCGTTACACCAGTCCCCTTATTTTTTACTATGTAAACTCTATTACCTGTGCTTGGATACAATGAGACAAGGAAAGGCCCTAACTCGGATGCAGTGGGAGAGATCGAGCGAGCGGTAGGCCTAGTTTACGGTACTTGGGGGAATGGGGTTGGGGTGGGTGACTTAGGCAGGCTCCAAACAGCAGTCAACGGTGTGGCGTTGTGATTGACCAATCCATTGATGAGTGAGGTGAAGCAGGCGGCAGAGAGAGATGGTGCGGAGAGACGTGTTATAGGCTACGCAAGCCACTTCAAAAGTGATGTGTCATAGGCCTAGCCCCAAAAAAAGTAAAAAGAGGAGAGCATGTAGAGCATGAGTATGATTCTGGTTCCCGATTCCTTGCGATCATTGATGCACAAGCCTCCACTTGATCAGTTCTACAGTGCCAGTACGGTAGGCCTAGACAGCACAAGCAACTATATCGAGGAAAAGATGGCTTCCATTAAAGAGAAAAGGAAATGCTTTTCTCTCGAATTAATGGCCGAGATAGTCAATGAAGTTGATTAAGAAAGTAAAATCTAAAGTGCAAATATGCAGGGATCACGACATTGCCTCCGGAATTCTTTATACTCTTTGAGAGACCAGGAAGCCATTATGTCAGCTATCAATAAAGGTCAGTTCAAATCAGACAGAATACGTCTCCAAACTACAGGACATGAAGAATTGAAAAAATCATGTGGGTTTAGAATTTTTTCCGATAATTACCCTTTGCAATTGCATGCCTACAGCGGGATTTTTCATATGCAACTAAAACTATAAGTCCTGCTATGGTCGTGTACCACTGTATAATCCAGTCCATGTTATGCATTGCATTACAGAAACAGAAAAATATTGAAACTTTTGTACTGATTATTCTCAATTAGATGAAGACATATCTAAATCTAACTCTATAAATAGTAAATTTAGTTTCAATATCGCCGGTGTGGAAAATGCAACAGCTGTTTCTTGATACTTGATGAATTGTAAGAATAATCTTTTTAATTTTGAAGCACCAGTTTTACATTACATATCAAAGTAAAAACAGAAAGGAAGACTAATGACTAGTGTTGTTATATTTCATTCCATCAGCTGTCAAAGCCAATATGACCTAAAAATTCCTTTGTCAATTGGTTGCATTAGTAGGATAGCCTTGGGAAAAATAATTGCCATGGTTTTAAAAGTCTAACAAATTAAAAGACATAGTTAAGTATTAAATTGTAAATTCATTGTGTATCAATCTTTTTGGTCTTAGTGTTGTGTTGGTGATTGTTGGGGTTTCTTTTGTTTTTGTTGCTTTCTGTTAAGTTTTGAGTTTTGTGTGGTTTTTTTTACCAAGGATGTATTTTATTCTAGATGGACTTAAAATGTAGCAAGGAAAAATTATCAGGGTGAGGAATTCTGACATTCTTCAATAAAAGTAATGAGCCTTCTGATCCATGATTAAAGCATTGTTGATAATTATCAGTTTAGGAAAGCAACATTTGTGTATTGTATTGGCACACAATGGTGTTGCAAAATGGTCAAATTATATAATGGTAAACCTTTTACGATGTTGATTTAAAATAATTATTTGAATTAGCCTGCTTAAAACTTAAAATTATTCAACACTGGATTCTTAATGGTGGACATACAGAGTACTCTTGAATAAGGTAATTACTTAATTTTATTGTGACTCTCACTCTCCTGACATATTGTGACAATTATCTTAAATCCCATTTACTTACATTTATCGTATCTTACGAAATCTTTGCTTTAAAACTTTTACTCTCACTCACAGAATTCATAGCTAATTTTACAAACACCATCTTGTAACTCCAGAAAGAAGGGTAGCGTTAATGTTGATGATAGTATTATTTATTGCTTTTATTCTTTTGAAATTATCATAACTGATGATGTTAAAACAGATTCTGGTGCTTATATTGATATTGCAGTAACACAGCAGAATGAAGAAAACAATTTAAGCATTTGAGAAAACTATTTATTACTTGAAAATGAATTCATTTATAAGTGACATTGGATAATCCAGATATTTATCAACTTAAACCCGTGCTGTTTATTCTGTATTGATCTTGAATATGAAATATGATTGAAATGAAATACATCAGTTTTACAACACTTACCTTTATTTCTAGGGTAATTTTTATATTTAAACACAAGTACCGTTCCTTACTCTTAACATTGTTTAAACTATCATCAGGCCAAAACTCACATCAATTAATGTGAACAGAATGAATAGTAAGTAGTGCAGAGTTTTGTAATGCAGGATTTGTATTAACAATAGTGTTCTCTATATTCTATGTGTTGGTTTTTATAAATTATAGAATGGATAGTAAGTAGTGCAGAGTTTTGTAATGCAGGATTTGTATTAACAAGTGTTTTCTATATTCTATGGGTTGGTTTTTATAGAATGGATAGTAAGTAGTACTGAGTTTTGTAATGCAGGATTTGTATTAACAATAGTGTTCTCTATATTCTATGTGTTGGTTTTTATTTATTTTTTATTTTTTCCTTCTTTTATTTTTCAGTTTTGTTTTAAATCATACCTTACAAACCGACAGCAATTCCAAGAACTTGTGAAAGGCTAACCTGTTGATATTAATAGACATGGAACACCATTCCACACATCAGTTTGGTAAGCGAAATAAAGGTGTGTGTATATATATATATATTTATAACGTCGGTGTAATTCTCTAAACATGTAAGTCCATTATCATTATGAGCGGACATAAGTGTATAGAGAATTACACTGACGATACATATATATATATAGGTATTTCTTACATTTAGAAATGTATTTTTGAGCAGACATTTTAAGGTCAATTTCTTATCTAAAATCACCTTATATCAACTGTTGCAATAACAATGTTAAAATGGGGGACAACAAGATGAATTAAAGGGCTCTCATCATAATGGTTAATCCAGGTTAAATTTTGCTTTAGACATTTGAGATTCTTTTCTAATTCTCAAAGTAATGACTATAAACCTCTCTCTCTCTCTCTCTCTCTCTCTCTCTCTCTCTCTCTCTCTCTCACTCTCTCTCTCTCTCTCTCTCTCTATATATATATATATATATATATATATATATATAATATACGTTCACTAATTTTGTTTTTCGTAAGTTCTTCTCTCACGCTAACACATTCTCTCTCAATATAATCACAACAACAACAGCAACACACACACACACACACACTCACACACACACACACACACTTAAACACACGCGTCTATCACACCAATTAGAAAACATCTATGCTGTCCTTTACGTAAAAATGGAGGGTTTTGATACAAAGCTAAAGGGTTACCGAGTACATCGAATACGCACATTTAACACCATCAAACAGAGTCGACGACAACAATAGCCGCTGAGTCTAAAAAGTATCGATTTTATCCAACAATTTATTTACATCTCTCGTTGAGTTACTCTCTAAATGTTCAAGTCACTTTAATGTCACGATTGGATACTTGTCTCTAAGGCCACGACCATGAGTCCGAATGGTGAAAGAGTAGTTGCATTGGCTTAAAGATAGACCACTTGGAGTTGGTAAGCTATGACAGACTTAGCATGAAGCTATTGATCCACGGATCCAGTTTATTCTTCCATAAGGGCCGGTGTTTACAGCTTTGAAAGGTAAAGTTGGAGGCATTCATCTCTGATAGCGATATGCGAGTCGATAATTAATAAAATCGTTACTTCGTTATCTGTCAAAAATGCGAAAGAAATGTGAAGTATAAAAGAGAGACAAAGGGTGGCCCGATAACATCTTATCCGTTATTAAGATTCCCAACTTTTGGCAGATATATTATTATAGTTCTAACATCATTTGTTATTAGCCTGCATACCTTTTCTCATAATTTATCAATGTATTTTATACTTTTCTTCAGTCGCTATGAAACGAGAAAAAGAAAACATACTATTAGCTCTTTTAAAGTATTAATTTACTGTGAAATTGTAGGCATTGTCAATATTTATGGATTTCAAATCAAATAAGAAACGCACACATTGACCAATATTTGATTTAGGATCAAAAGTACTTGACGACAATTCCAGGGGGAACGTTGGTCTTAACGTAGATACAAGAACGAGTAGAATCCAAATCACTGACCGGACTAATCCATTGGTATCGCCTACTTTATATCGACTGAGACAGTATCGATCTAACAGCTTATTAACTTTATATTTTTCTTCATATTTATTTGTTATAATATTCATTTTACCAGAGGAAAAATAGAGAGGTGGTCATAAGAAAAGTTGTAAAGAAAGGATACCTGGTCTCTAAGGCATTGGGTTTTCGTTGATGAAAAATGATGAAATTGCCCAATCCACTCTGTCTTTTAGTTTAGGAAAATAAATCTATCGATCTCTGTTTGCATAACACGGGATCCTTCGCTTGTCGAATTTGTTGGATCAAGTCGATTGATAGATAATTGACTTATAATTTTGTGTATTTTCTATGCTGCATTTTAAATTGAAACCTGAGTCAAGAAAACAAGGTGTTCGAAATGATTCAAGATGGAGTCTAAAGTTTATATTTAATTCAAGTGGCTAATGAAAAAAAAAAAAAAATATTCAAAACATCTCTTTAACTTTAATGAATAAATAACTAATTGAATAAATAAATAATACACAAATAAATAAATAAAGCAGTAAATAAATGTGGGAATAGGTAGATAATAAATAAGTAAACAAAGAAATTTTAATGTAGAAAGTGGCTGACAATTCCACCTACACACAATAATGTCAACCTCCTCGCCATACTATATCACTTCACCATCAACTTATTAATCCTTTCTTTCCCTTATTTCTATTTTCCCATCATAATAATCATTGACATATATATTTTAGCCCAGACAATAGAGGCTGTCATAGTAAAAGTTAAATTGTGACACATTTCGTCATAATCTTACAAAGTGGGGAAAAGGAACTAAGACAATATTCAATGGGATTGAACTCTTCATTTCATAATAATATGCTGCACAGTATTGAATAATAAGAAGAATACTTTTCTTTTTTTAACTGGGAGACATCAACGCTACTTACTATACTATTGATTTTATGAAGATGTTTCAGTTAGTCACTATATGCCAAGTCCATTAAGAGATGGATCATAAGCTCAACGTTAGTAATCATAAACTACAATACGTCGAGTTGAAAGACAAATTAGTCTATGGCTTTAAAAAGAAGATCTCCAAAGCAAGGCAGTTAGGGAAGTCGCTATATGATTATACAAATGACTCGGCAGGCCGGGAGCACTTGGTGTTATTTATAAAGAACTCTTTTAGCTCGTGGTTAGATTTCACACTGATGGTCAATGCTATTTGTGGTGGTCGAAATGGCACGATGCCTTTAGCTGTTAGTCACGCATTGCTTAAGGGTTATAATGATCTTAGTATGATTAGATATGTCAGTTTTAGTCTGATTAGATATGTCAGTTTTTGAATTGTTCAAGATATCGGAGGAAGGGGAAACGAAATTCGAGAGAGCATGAGAGCAGTACTGTGTGTTTTGTGAGTATGCGTGTATGAATGAGACAGAAAGATAGAAGATACATTGTAGATTGATAGAAAGAAAAAAAAGAAAGAGAGAGGTCAGATAGAGAAAGAGAGAGAGAGAGTGTGTGTGTGTGTGTGTGTGTGTGAGAGAGAGAGAGAGAGAGAGAGAGAGAGAGAGA
>JASKDV010140283.1:0-14003 GCA_032466395.1 Aegires albopunctatus | reverse complement strand
GACAAAGAATGCTTCGATTGTCAACCGGAAAACAGGAAAAGAAAGTAGAACTCTTCTACTTATAGAAATGGCGGATGCTGATTGCATGAAGGAACTGGTTCTACACTTATAATGAGTATGCCGGGCTCAATTACTAGCGGGCGACAACGGGCGATCCCGCACATTACGGCATCGGGCGATAACGCTCTTTAAGGGTTAAAACAACATACTTTCAATGTGTTTTAAATCCAATCTGTGATCTGACTTTTCTTTGAAAAAAAAAAAAAAAAAGATTGAAAATTGAGTTTGAAGCTTTCAAAAAAGTAATAAATATAGAAATAATATATATTAGAATGGCAGAATGAAAATTTATGGAAATGCCACATTGTCATCTATCTTGGTAGACAGATAAAATTGTTTTCTTTTAAATGGATTTTCTCCCCCTGATATCCCAAATAACAGTTTCTGATTAAAAAAAGAAATCAGACAAATATCATTTGCTAATTTTCTTACTGGCTTAATAATATAAAGTATAGCATATAATTTCACTTATTAAAATTTAAAAAAAGGGAGGAATTTATATATAATATTTAGGATAAATTAGTGTAAATAAGAGTTCATCACTTTTATTTCATGCCCTATAATAACTCGTCTTCGTCTGCCAATTCTGGTGTGGATGTAGCATCCCTGACAATACCTCGAATCACACTTCTGTCTCCTGTCACTCTCCCTGCCTCATTTAATTATTTTCACGAGATTTTAGCACTTAAGGTTAACAGAATTTTTACTTCTGGAGACAAAGAAATGAGGCTCATTTAACTTTATGTTCTGTATATTTGTTCCACTTCTCTTTTGACCACCTTTGTTTATTTATTTTTTTTTTTCAGATGTAAAACCTGAATGGCCTGGTATTGCGGTGTTTCTTCAAAATGCCCTAATTTTTATTAGGTCAGTTCTAAGTAATTTCTATATGATGTGTAAATTAAAATCCCACCCCTTGTAATCGTTAACTATCATATGAGGAGCAATGGACTTTGCTCTTCATCTTCACCACTCCCTCCTTGCGACACTTTTTTTTCCCCTACAAAATATTTTGAAGTTAAAGGAGATTATACAGTGGAAACCATACATACCAGGCCCGGGAATAACAGGGATTCGGCTATAACAGGGAATTTTAAAATCCCCACTTTTATTTTCTCTTTATCTTCAGTAAATTGTATCGGTTTTAGCAGGAGACCCATCAGGCCCCAATCTCTTTATAACAGGGATTTCGATATGTTCCTGCCTAATTACTTTTTTCTCTACCCCCCACATATTTAAAGTGATGTAACTACGTAATCATAACCACAGACAATAAAAGTGAGGTGATGGGGAAGGGGGACCGGAGAAGGTGTCAATCCAATGAGCCGTCAAACGAGGAACCCTTTTCCTACTCCCACTCCTACACTGATGATACTGAATGTGAAAGCCAGGGAGAATGGAATCGACAAATCTTGGGGCATTTATGTGTGTACCCAGGGGGGTAGGCTAGGCCTGAAGCCTCCTGCCGCATGGCCTGTTAGTGTTATCCAACAAGTAAAGTAAGACTAGGCTATGCTCGTGAAACAAAGAGCAGTGTGTCAGCACAATGGTCAATGACAATGAATTCACACATCAAATGATGAACAGCGAAGTGATAATATTAAACCTCGACTTTATGGGAAGAAAGTGCCATTGTAATTGTAGCAAAGAGTACATTTTAGAAGAGTATGTTACAGACTAGATGAAGGAAATATATCTTTGGAACGTGGGACCTAGAAAAGGGCACTTATTAATTGAGTGTTATGTTATTTCATTGGTATATTAAATTGAAATTCTCCTGTAATTGGCTCTCTTAAGTTCTACAGCATTTGGTTTGAGAAATGCTGAGCAACCTTATCAATAATAATATCAATGATCTTCTTCTTTTTTCTAAAGAAAGAGAGTTCTTTATTAGCGTGTTCCCACAAAATGTGCTCAATTGGCTTTACAGTAGAGTTTCCCTGGCAAGCCAGTATATTCGAAAAATCCTTCTCAACCTCCCGGGGACATACAGAGGTGTGACCTGATGAAAGTGTCTTCTCTTTAGCATACTGACAAGAACTGACACTACCTATAGCAGGTACCCATTTTACACCTGGGTACGGTGAGGAAATGCATTTTAAAGAGCCTTTCTGAAGAACACAACATTGGGATTCCAACCTGGGACTTTTTGAATTGATCACCAGCCCAAATGCCTACCACTAGACATGATGCCATACAGGTTTCATTCCTTCTCTTTCATGGTTATAAGTTTATAAGAGCTTTGTTCAATACACAAGTATTTAGCTGATAGAGGAGGAAACAAATTTAAACTGAATTAATAAGTTGAGAGTATTATTGGCTTAAATATGTTTTTCATTTTTCAGTGCCTTGATCTTCAAGTTTGGACGCACCGAGGATCTTTGGTCTTAGGAATTTTTGTTTTGCTTGAAGAAAATGATCAAAACTCAACACAGAACATGAAGATGGAAAAAGGCAAAGTAACGTTTTGTCACAGATTGAAGTGACAGTTACGGTTCTTTTTTTACATTTAATGCTCAGCACAGCACTTCCTATGTTTCTGTCATTAGATGTATTCAGTTTATTACCACAGTTTTATTTCTCAATTAAAGACTCCCCATTTGATGTGATCTGCAAATGAGTTATGACTGTCATCATTTATTCATGATATTAACAATTGAAGACATGAGTGTTTTAATTTTGATGACAAAATATTATTTATTTATTTTTAATTTTACAGTTCATTGATACAGTTTACACTTTTTTGATTTGGTTAAGGTCTTTAAAAAACTAATAATGTTAACAGCGATGCATATGTATTTTAGTTGTTTAATCATAAATATAGCTAACTACACATGTGATTTCATTTTTATGACTCATTTTCAATGTTCAGAGTCAAGGAATTGGTTTTTATCTAATCAGCTTAAATGAAATTAGTAAAAATATTTTCTGAGACTTTCGTTATGAAAATACCTGTTTTCATATTTAATAAGCATCATTCTTATAAGGAGAAAAAAAAAGTGGAATTTATGTTTAAATGTGGGGGAAGGGGATAGGGGGTTTGGAGGTAGGGAAGAATAAAGAAAATTAGATTTTGTGAGTCTTTGGAGGAATAGATAGGTGGTTCTAGAAAAAGAAAATTGTGGATAATATAAAATTGAATTATTAATCTGTGATGAATTGCAGTATTTTCTTTTATCTTTTTGCTAATGTTTCTAGACATATGTAATGGAATGGGTGCTTCATTAATTTTATGTTGTAGATTTGCCTGTTTGTTAATACCTATTTAAGTCTTTTTAGATTCATCATCTTGTACATAAATTCTTTTTTATTAGAACATATCTTTAATACCTAATTTGTATGTATCAGTGATCAGACACATTATGTTCTTGCTGTCATACAAGGAAGTTTTCTGATCAACCAATTGCAATCGATTAGAATAGGAGTGGGGAGGAAACAAAAATTAACCTTCTCCACAAATTTTTTATTTTGGTCCACCATTTTTTATTTATAGGCATTCAACTCTCTTGGTTTGATTGTGAGATTCATTATTCATCATGATATTTGTCCTTACTCTTTGATACGTCTTTGTCATTATAAGAGTTCTTAAGTGTTAGCATTAAACAAAGAGGCAGCCATCCATTACCCTCTGGTTGTGAATAGATGGAGGAATGCAGACATTTTCTCTGAAATGTTTTGTTTTTGTCTTTCTGTACATGTCCCTATTCTGAACTGTAGATTGCAGGTGCAAAAAGGGATATCATTTGCAAGAGTTAAGAATAACGTTGATAAGATGTTTAAAAGCAAATTCATAACTGCCATTTTATTTAAGGAATAAAGTATTTTACAGTGATATTTTCTGGTTTATCAATGGATATAATTTTATTTGAGATGGCTCAGTAGTTTACGCCAACCTACGATGCCAAAATGGCCGTGAGTTAGCTAGACACGAGTTCAAATTCCCTTTGCACATGTAAAAAAATTGATAAGAGTATTAATAGCAGGCCGATCCGGCTGCCACCCTGGCAAAATTCAATTCCTACCATTACCACTACCATCACCTACATACTTCCTCCTATTCTGACATATTTGACGTCTCTTCTCTGAATAAGCAGGAAAGGTCAAGATCATAGGGGAAGGAAGTGTTCCTGGGTAACTACACTTTTTGAAAATACATTGCCCAGGCGCAGCGCAACAGGCTGCATCCATGATCAGATCTGACCCACGGAGGCCTATCCTAATTTGAGATTCAGAAAATAAAGGACTTATAAATAAACATAGCATTGGGTATATAGTATAGTATATATAGTATCAACTAGACAAGCAAATATCTGGCAAACCAACAATCAACATTTTTTTTCTTTCCAATTGGATAAAATGGTGTTGTGTGTGATCTTGAATTTCTAACACTTTGATAGTTGACAAGTAAGTTTAACTGAATGTATCCAGAACTAAGATTTATTTTTGAAAAATCCATTCCATTCACATATCTTGGTTCACACCTTAAAACTTAACATTGAAGCTTGTTATCTCTTCATCAAATTGTTTTAATTTCAGTTCAATCATTAATTGCTAACTGGCTATTGTTCTTCTTATTTTTATATGATGTAAACTCTTTGAGTGCCATAAGTTTTGGGGTTCGTGCCAAATTATTTCAAAGTAGTGAAAATACTTGAAGTAGCCGTCTTTCAAGTGTAAGAATTGAAACAAGACCGACAAATGCTGATCATAGTTTTATACTACTTTATATAGTTACTAAAATAGCATGGATTTGACTATAGAGCAATGAAATGCGTAGCCACCTCATGAAACTATGGAAGGGATAGATCGACGCTTGGCTCAAATGGGTAAAACTCTTGGGACTCAAGGAGTGAATATACTAGGTATTTGCCATCTTATTGTATGCGTTATCATTAAGTGAATCTCATTTGGCGATATGAGAAAGATGGTCTAGCAGTCCATCTGTCTGTGATGAAACATGATGTAATTTTCATTTTCTGGTCATTTTGATATTAATTACATGCTAATATTAATATTATAATTGTGGGGTACAGTGGAAACCTCAGAACCAAAGTCGGATAATTTAAATTTCACTTATTTTAACGTTTGCAAGAAGAGAGGATTTTTTCTCTCCTTTTTTTGTTTGTTATAATTTAGGCTGATAATTTGAATTGATAAACATTTGATTTGCTTATCTCGTAGTTGAAATGGCAATTTTGTAGGAATCAAAACTCTTTTAAGATACATTTTCACAGTATCAGCTCACTGCTATTCAGGGTGCCACATCAGGCCTTATACATGAAATAAACATCTAATGGCCTTAATGAAAGTAACTCCTACCCACCACACCAATATTGCCCTGAAAAGGAGCTCTTATTTTTCTTGGTTAACTCTCTTCCATTAATTTGAAGTTCATTCATTTTCACCTACTCCCAAGGAATTCAAATAAAGAGGTTTCCACTGTATATGTGTGAAATATATTTTTTTCTTTATATTTTTATGTTGCACAATATTACTGCCCACCTCCATTTATAGTAAAGAGTGTTTGAAAAAGTGTTATCACTGAATCATTGATTTGCCTTGTGCACAGCACTATTTAATTGCAAGTATTTCCAGTGCCATGATTTTGTGTTAACATTTTTCTATAACACTCTGTATTAATTATCGTATTGCCTTTATCAGTTGCATGTCACATTATAAGCAGTGGAATGAAAATGAACATTTTAATATAATATGGTGTTTATAAAGTTGTCTTATTATTTATTTACACCATAAACTTTTCTCAATAAAGGATGAAATTGAATTGTTTCTATAAATAATGTTGTAAACTAAAAGATAATACATAATTATGATACATGTATGCTATGTTGTGTTACAATTTTCTTTTAGTCAGAGATATTAGAAAGTATAAACGCCGCCCAGAATGACCTGTAACACTTGTGTTTCAGTTAAACCAACCTCCTCCAATTTATCACATTTTTAATACACTATATAGGATTATTGTTATGTAAGAAAAAAAAGCAAAGTTTGGTGCAGGTATCATACCCCAATCAAACTGAATTTCATCTTGTTTCTAAAAACTAAGCAATGCCAAGGTTAGCAACATATCTGGTCAAAGCATCACAATGTCTTGTTATCATCCATGCATTTATGGAAAAAGAAACGCAATCATGCAAGGATAGAGATTGACCATTACTAAAGTACATCATACAATATGCATGCCATTGGACATTTGTCAAGTTAAATTATGTTCTCACACCAGTTATAGGTTGGTTGATTTGCATATATTTTAATGAGGAAAACCCGGTCAATGTGACCAGAGCAGAATTTATAACGATCAAACTCAAAATACAAGTTAGTGATATCAGTTATTATTCTATCTACCCCTTGTGACTACCACAGTAGTCTAGAATGTTTTAGAGTTTTAATACAATTAGAAATATAATATAGAATGAATTATTAACGCATGATTTTACAGTCGGACATATGATTACAGAACAAGCCACAGATGTTGGTAGCCAGTTGGTTAATAGATCTGTAAAATAAGTTTTTTTCCTGCCTTTTGATATTACTATTGTGTGCACAATTTTACTTAGGCCTTTGCATTAATCTGTTATTTGTTTCAATTCTTGCATTGGTGTTAACCATGATGTAATGCATTATATTTGTGAGGTGTATTAAATGTTATAGAACTAATGGTATTATAGATGACCTTAAAATACTACCAAAAACCCAAATAATTATAATTTTAAACATTAAGTCTCGACAGACATAATGCTAATGACCTGACTTAATGAAGCTTTTCTCAAATAGTTGAAGTATTCATTTTCTAATGGGTATAAAGATATTCAACCTTTTGTATGGACTTTGTCCATATGATGACAGTTTTCTTTTGCTATTCCTCTTTTATTATTGTTTTTATTCACGGTTATATGGTTCACATATATAATTTTCAGATGTTACAAATATGAAAAAATATGTGAAGGTCACTGAATGTTGATGAAGTTTTAGTTAGATTTAATGATAAATATTGAATATTTTGAAATTTAAGGGATAAAGGAAAGATATGGTTCTGTTTTTGTTTATTATTTTTAAAAAAATTCTTTATGGCTTGTGTTTTTGTTTTCATGCATTATGTTATGTATCATTTATAAAATAATATTATGAGATTTGATTTGTATATCATCTTCTTCAAAACTATATCCAAAATGTGCAAAAAGCAAAAAAATAAATGACACCAAATTTTCTTTATTCTTTTTATGACTATTTCTTAATATCATTAGAATGGAAGCGCTTAAGCATGTGAGCATGGGTGCCAGTGGCTGAGCACACTGAATCCTGAAACCAAAATTTTACCCCACTGCCAAACGCGGTGAAAAAACATAACACAACGCGGTGAACGCACATTAGAGTTCTATATAATAAAAGAATACTGCCCTCATAAAAATAAAATGAGGAATCTAGATCTAGATTAGAGTTTAATTGTAACGTAGAGATCGGTCACAGCTTTCATCTGATTTCAAATGTAAACAAAGACTGACTGTGACTGAGCATAGAACCGGGTGGGCCGATACGATGCGCGCGCAAACGCCTTAGAAATTTCCAGTCTGACGCTGGTTCCGTACACAAAAAAAGTGGCTGAAATCGCGGTTGTTTTTACCAACTGGAAATAGCGAAACAATGACGGTGCATGTCTCAAACTGGTGATTGTCACCGCGATATATCGCAAATCCGGATCTCCGGAATAAACCTGAGATCTGACACCCATGCACGTGAGTGAAAGAATTAAATAAATCATGTTTGTTATTTAAATGTTAAAACAAAGTATATATACTTTTCACCTCTGAGGCAAAGGGCTTCAATAGCACAGGAGACAAGAAATCTTAGGGCCTTTAGCAATATATCTTAGATTAGATGGAACTAATTTACTAAGAAAATCTACAATTTAAGCATGACACACCCAAAGATGAGAACTTCTGTTTAGATATATTAGAAGTACTGTAGAAGGAATTTGCCAAAACCATTTTTAACTTTTTATAAAGTTGAGTCAAGTGTATGGATCAAGGCAGGCATCAACATTGTTTAGACATTTTTTTGTTTATTTTTAACATGGTATTTAAAATGCACCTTCTCATAGTGTTAGATTATTTGCTATTTATACTGATAACTTTTCCATGCTCTTAATTCTTACAGCTCTTCCTCACTCAAATTGAAACAAATAATCTTTAAAAAAAATGAATTTGAAATGTCAATAAAAAAGTAACATCAAATCATATTCCATACTCAAATTTGATCACTGCCTGATAAGAAACACATATCATTATGAAGCCACTATAACCATTAATATTTTTCAAACATTTTTATTTACATGAAAATTTCCAATACTGATATATTCCACGTTTCAAAATTACATAAAAAACTTGAATTCCTCTGATGATCCACACTATCTTTTTTTCCTGAAAAAGAAAGAAAAGAACAGGATATCTCACAAAAGGAAGCATAAAATAACCATAGCATTCAGGAACAATGATATGAATTATAAATCTAGTTGTAATTAAAGTTAAAGTGCCCAATGCCAAGGAATGTAATCCTCTAAGCGCTTTACAATGACTTTTCACTGCCTCTCGCTAACAGCAACAGAGAACAAATTGACTGACTGACTGCCTTTTAGGTGCAAAAACAAGTCATGGACACAGAAAATGGTTTCCCAACAGCCAGGTACTCATTCACACCTGAGTCGAGTGAGGTAGATGGGACAAAGTGTCTTACCTAAGGACACACTGCCAATGATCGGTGGTTATCGAGATAATTTGTGTCTAACAGGATGTAATCCCACAAGTCATCCAGCCAACCAGAGTCAGTAAGTGGAAGTGCTGGAGTTTCTTGTGTTGGAAGTGTATCAATATTAACCACCAGGCAACTCTCATAATACCAAAAATAATCTTATATTCAGACCTTAATATGAGAAATGAACAGTCCAATTCTATGCAATTAGTTAGTGCATCAAATTGCATTTTCTTTACCACATACTTTGCCTCCAATATCAAAACAAAACAGTAGAAAAAAGGTGTTTTTTGGGTGTATTGACAGTAATACTCAACCTTATTTAGTTTTGTCAGTTTATTTGAAGAAGAGTAATGTAAATATTTTCATTTCCTTGAATCAAACTGAAAGCCTTTCTTTTAACTGGATCTTCAAATACTTTCTGTTACAATCAATGGAAATGGTAGAAACTAACCAGTCTATTATTTAATAAAGCAATCTTATTTGAAATCTGGGATTACTTCTCTCCTAAAAGCTAATTAGTAATATCCTAATACCGCAGGCTTGAGTGTGAAGAAAGACTCAATGAAACACTCCCTGTTTAAATAGTGAAAAGTCAAACAACAAAAATTACTTTCTTACCATGTAAACTTCTTCCTAGCCCTCTTCTGCCCTGGCTTCTTTCTTTCTTTCCGACGCAAATCATGGGTTAATATACCAGCTGGGAATATGAAGCGAGAGAGGAGGTTAGGGAAACACAATAGACAGAGATACTAAACGATAAATGGACAATTTTATCATTTTTCTGCTTCAGTTAGATAACTAACTCAGTGGCAATGAGTATCATTGTTATAATGAGACTTAAGAACTTGCTCCAAGTTCAGCAGATACCATTAAAAGACTTTATTTTGGTGGAAAAACAAAACATCTATCCATATCAAGGCTACTTTGTGCTTCACTTAACATAACAATGCATCAGGCAAAAGGCAACAAAGAATAGTAAAAGAAAAGTATGTACATGCACAATTAATTCATTACATTTCATTAAGTAGGTCTATAGTTATACAGACTAAAAATTCAATACAATTTATCTTTTACGAATACACAGACATGTAGATCTAACCTACTACACACTGTCAGAGCGCCTTTTCATCATAAGCCTCTAACCCACCATTCCCCTATTTTTATTTTTGGCATGCTGAAGATGGGTCCATACAAAAATGCTATCACAATAAAAACAAATCTCAAACAATTGGTAACTTTGATTTACAGTGTTTAAGGCTAGTAGTAGTGTAGCAGCACACCAATAAGCAAATTACAAATCAAAGTTTGACGTTAATGATCTCAAAGTGTTTCAAAATGTGACACTTTCCATTTGGCCATTTTTCCAGGTTTTTCAAGGCTTATCATCCATCTGGCCATTTTTCCAGGTTTAGTTATCCCTATATCAGTGTTTATCAAGGTGCAAACTTCACCTTTCTTAATTGAATAATATGTACCTTGTCAATGTAAAAAAAACACACAAAAAAAACCCAACAAGCCAACTAAAAACAAACCCAAACCTAAGTACCCCCCCCCCCCTTTTCTAAAAAACAAAACAAAACAACAACTGCTCTTTATACCTGGTGTCGAGCTAATATATCTTTCAATTTGGAAAGCCAAGTCTGAGATTTGTTGAAAATCACAAGGCCACAAACAAATGCAACCATTTTTCCAACCACAATACAAAAGGAAAACCTACCATAAGCACCATGTCTATAGCATTGTAAAACTGATACTTATATCTCACCTAGCCTCATCTGCTCACACACATCCTCACTGACAAAAGCTGATATTGCCCTTGAAAGAGCAAGACGGATGGCCCCCGCCTGACCAGTTGGTCCTCCACCGCTGGTCTCTGCAACGACATCTACTTGCCCTACCAAATTAGTCAGGCTGAGTGGAAACATAATGGCTTGTCTGAGGAAAAAATCAAAGCCAAACTGTCAAAAAGTAAAAACAACGCTTACATCCTTATATCCACAAAATGACTAGGGTGCTTTTCGAGGACATGATAACAACCCAGAACACAAAGGAAAAAACTTGTCTGCTTGTTAAGCACAAATACATTGTACAGATGGAGAAAGTGCTGTCTTAATGAAAGTTAAAGGCTATGTTCCAGACCTGCCATATTGTTCGACAGAAAAATCAAGATGAACTTACAAAAAGATCGGAATTTTGAAAAAAATAATCAGAATTGCGAAAAAAATGAAGACACTCGCCAGTAATGACAATTCACGGCAGCATTAAAACAGCAACCTATTCTATCAAAGTAATAATAATCCAAAAGGTGTCATATTAATTGTTCTGATGGAATAATGCATGCCAACATTTTTATGCATTCTTCAAAAAATGTTTGTGTTATTCTGTGGGTCATTGTTTTCTCAGACTCTGATCATGTGTGGACATGTGGAGTGTGTAGGCGCACTACGGCGGCCCACCAAATAAAAAACAAAAACAAAATCAGAATTGGCCTTTGCAAAATCAAAATTTCACCACTTTTGTGACAAAAAATCTGAATATTCGGATAAAATCTTAATGAATGGCAGGTCTTAGGTTCTCATTAGTGTACCTGAGATGAGTGAAGAACTTGGAGCAATTTTCTTGCTAAAGGAAAAATGTCAATGGTTGGTGCAAGTTTTTAACCTAGGACATCTCAATTTAAAGTCAGATTCTGCACCTGTTATTGCACCTTATTCAACAGTCAATATGTTAATCAAAACAATAAGTATTTACTGTAATGATCTACCTTATACTATCGTCCTGGCAGGGAAAATCTGAGTTGTTAACTATAATTTATACAGGAGTTAGCAGTGAAGAAGTGGGATTTTAGAACATGATCTGCCAAGGTATCTCGTTTGGTAAAATAATAGTTTTATTATATTATACGTAAATTCAAAGACTAAAGAATCTGCAAGTATGCATTAAATGAGCGTATTTTAATAACTTTGATAAACATCATTACATACATCTGTATTCAGAATATTAAAAAAAAAAAAAGATCTGAAAAAGATGTATCCTAACCAAGTAGCATAACTGAGAGATTAATCAGGAAAGAAAAAAACCCCTGAGAGAGAGAGCAATAAAAAGAGTCATCCTGAGGAGAAAGAATTAGTCAAGTCTTTTCTAAAAATCCTCACCGGTGTAAAAAGCTAAAGCAACGAAGATCTGTGTTGTTGACTAAAAACTTCCCAGTACCAGACTGATATAATGTCAAAGATGCCTTTGCTGTTTTTCTTGTACCTGCAAAGTCCATAAAATATGAAATAACATTTTGAAAAGATGGGTCACACACCTTTGATCATTGTAGCACTCACATTTACATCTATCTTCCTCAGTCATCATGTGATATGTGAAAAAAATGACATTTTAAAAGAGAGAGAGAAAAAGAAAACAAATCATGATAACAGACCCTAACACTTTCTCAATATTATACATTCCTAAATTACATATTAAATCCATAAGTGCTTATGAACTAATGAATTTGGAAAAGATTAAATTACCATTTGAAGTTGCATAAGCTCTCCCATCAGAATCAACTTGTATCTGAAAGTATTTATAAAAGTAAAAAGATAAAATACTTTCACTTGCAAGCACTCGATTTGGACATATGTTATCTTTAAAGTATGAACTGATGGACAGCATATTGCCTTACATTACATGAAAAGAATTTGTTCAGGTTGAAAAACCAGGGTGAATAATAAATAATATACAAAGCTTTGCCACTTATATCAAATCAAACCCTGGTCTCCTCCTCTAGATAAGGATGCCAACTCCTAATTCAATCACAGCACATATAACACAATGATGAAGTAACAATAAATCTTGTTTTCCATTTTGGCTTCTTCTAAAACAGGTATAAGGTCAATGACTGCCAAAAATATGCTCGATGACCAGTGTCACAATGAAGTTGAAACAAAACACAGAATACAAACTAACCCAGCATCTTTTTTGATCATATATTTGAATATTTTATTCCGCCCCATTTAAGAGAGAGATCGATGATACACATGAAAGGAAGAAAACCAAAAGCTCATGTCACAATTGTGTAATATGTTAAACTTCAACATGTTCCTTTAAAAGCTTGTCAAATTAATAAGCTTATCAATATCAACCTAGTATGCATCATTTAAATAAATATAAATATAAAAAAGAGAGCTTATATTATTGTGATAGTGAGAGAGAGAAAGAGCATAATACATGTACTATTATTCTGTACCGCAGTGCTATTACTATTCTGCCGGCTTAACGGTAACTCTAGGCGGTCTATTTTTGAGATCTCTCGCACCATGGTACCGATTGTACAATGGCTAATTCATCGCGTGACCTTGCAAGCGCGCTTGTGATGTTCAGAGATGCAATAATACTTTATCATTATCATGCTATGTAAGCTATCCTCTGTAAAAATTAGTTGTATGTGTTCTGTGTTTGATGATATTCCTTATTATTATATTTGCTCTTATGTCCTTGCCGTAATATTTGGACCAGTGGTCGGCCTTATCATCTTTTATATTTTGTGTAAGTTCTATTATTTGTAGTATTTGAAATACAGTGCAGTCCACTTATAATGACATCCTCTCTATAACAACATGGTGCCCAAGTCCTGATTTTTTTTCTACTATATATCATTAGTAATAATAAACTCACAACGACACACATTTTAGTACAAAACCCTGAATAGCGACATTGATATGGAGGTAATCAGCAACTTCAAATCAACAGTCAAGACGAAATTTCTGGTCCAATGAAAACGATTGCTTTCATACCAATGAAATCCTGTAGCACACTATTCCAATATGCCAGAACATCTCGACTTAAACTCTCTCTCTCACTCACTGGTACTATAGAATTAATGTTGTTATTGTTATGCTACAGGATGGCGATTTGTCAGAAAATCAATATTTAAAGCAGTCAATATTGTTATATTGAGGTAGGCCTACTACTCTTATTCAGTTGTTGACCGTAGGCCTAATGTCTATTACATGTACTATTGTATCAAACTAGTGATACCTATTGAAATGCGTGTTGTCGTGGGCTTTAGGCCTAGCACTAACAAGCCTCACACTGTGGGTATCTGTGTAAGTATGTGCGTGTGTGTGTGTGTGTGTGTGAGAGAGAGAGAGAGAGAGAGAGAGAGAGAGAGAGAGAGAGAGAGAGAGAGA
>JASKDV010140172.1:0-14006 GCA_032466395.1 Aegires albopunctatus | reverse complement strand
TGTATATGTCTTTGTGTGTGTGTGTGTATATGTGTTAAGAAAGGAATGTATTTCAAATAGTCAAAGATAGTATGTTCCTGTCCTGTCTAAGAGTAGTTTGAGAGAGAGAGAGAGAGAGAGAGAGAGAGAGAGAGAGAGAGAGAGACATGTGATTTTTCTGCGCAAAAAGGGTATCTTTTATGCAGACAGAGGAATATAAATCATAATTGTCATAAGATTTTTCACCTTAACATTATAAAGTAAGCCATCGACCTGTATCAGACGCCATAATATTCTATAATATGCTATTAGCCAAAAACCGTGTGTGAACAGTAGAAAATTATAGACAGGCACAATCGTCAGCAGTATCAAACTAAAAAAGTTCTGATATCTTTTAACAACTTCCGGTTAATCATGTACTTGATGACCTTGCCAGGTTCTTGTTAATTCCATGTGGTGTCATGAAGTTTACCGTACACTGGCTGGTACTGTATAGGGTAGGAAGGGTGGGAGAGGTATGTCCCGGAACTGGAAGTCTTGAAATGCAGATCGTATAATTGATTATCGTATTTTAATGATAATAGATATATAAGGAAAACGTCCACCCAAAACAAAACCCGACTTGCATATACAAATACAGTATCGATCCCAAGTACTTACATCATCAACAACAACTAGCTGCTTAACAACAACGTTAACTAGAAAACGACAGAAAGAGAGAGAGAGAGAGAGAGAGAGAGAGAGAGAGAGAGAGAGAGAGAGGGGAGAGGAAGTATGTTGGTGCGTGCGTGCGTGCGTGCAGTGCGTGTGTATGTGTGCTTGTTGCAAATCACGATACCGTAGTATAAATTAAGATGTTACAGAATGGTCATTGTAAAGACTTCATTAGATCGAGGTCATCCAAACGCTAATAATTACAGGGGATACCGGGCTATTTGCCAAAACCACCTTGAGTGGTACGGTCATAGAATTTATTTTGAACATAAAAAGAAGACAGTGCTCGCACTGCAGCAACACATTTTGGTAGGATATGCCTACGTAAACGTCGGTGTTTATTACCCTTCATATGCCTAGAGCGAGACGGTTTCAACTTTTCGTGCAAGTGGGTGTTCTTCCCGTAAGTTTACTTCTTTCTTACAGCAAAAAGAACTGGAAAAGGTCAAAAAGACAGAAGCATCAGTGTAAGAAACTCACACTGCTTCATACACCTTATGAAACCGATAACGTCCATCTCAGCTATAAAGAGAAGCAGACGACTTCTCGACGCCTTGTTCTTACTGTAAATATTGGTGGATATTGACCAAAACCATTAAGCGGTTGGCTGATAGATGGCCTGCCGATGGCCAATACCAGGCGACGTATTGTTTACACCATGCATGGCGTAAAGGGGAGGCGACGATTACTACTGTAATTTATTCTACTAAAGCTTTTCAGTACCAGGGGCAATAACTCGTGATGATACGATTGAATGTGTCGGCAATAAAAGTGAAAGTATCCACAAAATAATAACAACAATAACACCCGCAAAGACAAAACCTTTTTAAACGATGGGCACAAGTTTGAGACCAAAGCAAATACCCCCCCCCCCCCCCACACACACACAAAATATATACCCCAACAACAAAAGAAAAACAACATATCGTCGGTGTCGCAAGCGTTATGCATAAGTCCAAAATCTGAGAATTGGACTTAAAGACCAATGCTTGCGACAGCGTCGATATTATATACTGACCTGTACTCTGCAACACCCCCAGCATGTTTCTTCATCGCAGTGGCAGAACTCATGCCATAAAACAGCTTCATTTTCTTGCCATTTTCCTCAATGATTTGACCACCGGATTCCGTGTGCCCTGCAAACATTCCGCCAAGCATCACAAAATCAGCGCCAGCACCAAAAGCCTTAGAGACATCTCCAGGACAAGTACAACCACCATCCTGTTGAATCAAAACAATTGTCATTTCCTTGTTTCAATACGATTAAGGAACATTGTATTAAAAATGTAGAATCAGCGATGAAATTAAATTTCCATAGCAGCACACCTCTCTGAATGACAAATGAAGAGCAGTATTACTGAAAAGTGTACCCTATTTTCAAGAGGAAAAAGGGGTTTAATGGTAGTATGTCACATGTGCTTTAGAGAGGTTTTCATAAATCTAGATCTAGTGTAGTGAATTAAGGGAATGAGCCAATACAGCCGCTTTTGGTCTCAACGCAAGCATCAGTGTGGTTGACAAAAAAGGTATTTATGACCACAGAAAACAGATCTTTAACTTATACCATAACATAAAAATACAAGAGTGATTGAAAATCATGCATTTAGGATGCTGTTTGGGGTATGTATGTAACTCAAATGTGAAATTTGATGGTAATAAAATGCGTGCAGTTAAATTTTATTTTTTTTAAATGCCTCTTTATGAACGAAGCAAGATTCAAGGGATAGAACCTCATAATGAGATACATATTACAAATTACACAGACAATGGGACACATACTAATTTTAATCTGACGCTGGAAACTCTGAAGTTGCCAACAAAACAATGGAAACTTATTGATAGAGTAAATAAGTAAAAAAAATTAAAACACCGTAGAAGCACGTAGAAGCAACATGTAAAAAATATAATAAACAGAATTAATGAAAATCAAAGAAAAGAATTTAGAAATATGTATTAACAAATAAAAAGGATTGATAAATGCCTAGTCAGACTATAAAGAGTAGAGGATAGATGCTGTGAAAAATAAAAGAAATTAAGATTTTTAAAAAAGGCGATTTCGTAAAATACTCCTGTAAAGCCATTGCAATGAAACTAAAAGTAATCCAAAGAAGTAAATAGAAACTTGTAAATAAATCCAACGATTACCGATATGATATGGCCCCCCAATCCATGAGCTGCATCAGAACATTCAATGACAGCACTAAGCTGCGGGTAGCCAACTCCTGTCTTCTTCCTCGTGGTACACACAGAACCAGGACCAATGCCAACTTTAATTATATCGGCTCCTGATAGTATCAGTTCTTCGACCATCTCTCCTGTGACAACATTCCCTGCCTAAAGGGAAATAAAAAAGAGGAAAAATAAATAAATTGAAATTTAGGCAAAATTTGTGGCATCATGGTCTAGTGGTAGACATTTGGGCTGGTAATCGAGAGGTCCCAGGTTCAAATCCTGGTTGGGCACGATGTTGAGTTCTTGGGAAAGATTCTTTAATGCATTTCCTCACCGTACCCAGGTGTAAAATGGGTAACTGGCTATAGGTAGAGGAAGATCTTGTCAGAATGCTAGAGTGAGGCGCCTTTCAGCGGGTCGCGTTTCTGTATGTCCCCCGGGGTGTTGAGAAGGACTTTGGATTGTAATGGCATGCCAGGGAAACTCTGTAAAGTGCATTGAACACATTTAGTGGAAACGCTCTATATAAATCCAAGAGCTGATAAATCATCATGGAAAATGTTGATTCTCCATTTTGTATCTGACATTAGTTATTATTACAAAGAGCTTTTAAATATCTCTTTATCTATATCTGCAAGTTTGTGCTGTAGATTCCATATCAGGCTTTCATAAGTGAGTGTTGATCAGTTCAGTAGCCATTTGTGCTTATTGATCTGAGTCTTATCAATGACCAGATATGACTGTCATGTATTGTTCTGTATTGGAACAACACTTGCAATGACCATTACTCGTCTATTCCCGACATCTGTTGATGCACGTTTGTTAAATTTCCTTCAACTTATTAGCCATTTCCCTTGCTTAAATTAAATTAAATTTGCAAATGCTATTGCTGGTAACTTTACTTCTTCTGTATAAAAGAGCGTATTCTTTTGCTGTGCTCAGTTTCGGAGCCTTGGCAATTTAAGGACTCAAGTTCATTGATTGCCAGTGCTGCTAAAAATAACTATGAAATCTCTTAAGCACCTCAGTGTTATCTGAATGGTCTGATGAGACAAATATCTAAGGTTATTTACCACTTCTGACTCAAGAATCAATATTTGAAAACCCAAAAATATGAAAAGAATCATCTGAGAATAAAAGAATGCACCTAAGCAAAAATCTATTTGAATGTTTGCAAGAGCATGATAACTCACGATTATAGTGTGTTCTGGGTACTTTTTACGAACATCTTTGACAAATTGGACAAAATGCTCAGAGTAACCATTCGCAACGTCAATACAGATGTACTTAACATCAGGGATCTCAGTAAGAATAGAGCTGAGTCTGTCCAGATCCTGGGGACCAATGCCTGAACTAGCAGCCACATACTGTGAAATGGAAATCGATTATTAAATGAGGAAAACAAAACAAACAAACAAACAAAATTACAGGTTTTAGGCTATAAGCTCTTTAAAGCCAGAGCAACGCTCTCTGTGTTGATTGGTTTTACCATGGAAGCCCGAGCAGATTCTATATAGGCCGACTATTGTGGCTTAGGTAAAGTATGCAAAATAGGGTGGGCTTTAAAAAGTGAGCAGATTTCACTGTATTTTATCAACATGATTTTGCCAGAAAAAAAAAAAGCCTGCTTGTGGGGCAATGGAAATATCATGCATAGGTCTACAGAAAATATCAATATCTTGTTATGTATGACCAAAGATTTAAGATCATCTTTACGCCTGGTGGAATCCAGCATGTTATGTGTACTACTGGCGTCAATATAATATTTCATAGAGGCCTTTGTGTCAGTTGTTCTTGTTGTACATGTATTGAATTTTACCCACGTCCACTACTTTGGTAATATCAGGGTTGTCCTAGACTGCCTTGTAAAGGCAAGGGTTATTTTACTTGCATATATTACATGTTATACACATGGGACCTCCAATATTATAGTCCGTCTCCGATAGGACTTGGCACTCTATATCCTAGCAACTTAAGGATAGGGGCAGAACGAAACCAAAAAAAAATTTTGTATTTCAAATTCAAGCCTGCACAGCTTTGAACCAGGGACCTTTGGTGTGGTAGTCGAGCGCCTTAACCACTGAGCTATCCGCTCCCCCTTCGTGTCAGTCTTTCTCATTGTTAATATTAACTTTTGCATTATTTATGATAACATCAACTTATTTATCAGGGTGTCTGTTTCTTTTTATATTAATGTATTTAAAATTATTTGTGAAAGTAGAGATCACAGCGTAGTGTGCAAATCAAGGCAAACGTTGGGGGAAAACCCCAATTCACATTTCCTGACTAATGGAAGCAATTCTCTGTATTTAGTTGAAGATTTGTAATTGATGAAGTTCCATAGTATGTCTACATGTCTTACTAGGAACAAAACGGGACTTATGGTTCTATCTGACAAAAGTTTTTCCCAAACGCATTACTGAGAGTAGAGGTCTAGCTACCCATTTACTGCTGGGTCGACAGGGAGGCCATGAGAAGTATCTGCTGGGACTGGGGATCTGAACCCGGGGCTTGCAGTCACCTGGATTCCTAAAGTATATTGATTTAGTACATAATTAACACACCAAATATTCACCTGTAAAGAACTCTTGTTGTTAACAGCAAAATGTTTCCATTCATCCACAGTATAATGTTTGTGGATCGTCGTAAACATGGCATGCTGAATAATAAAGATTAAAATATAAAATATCACATGAAATCTTTAATAAAATCTTTGAATCACATGAACAAAGAAAAAAATAATGGACTCATGATTACTTTACCAAAGCCAGGTAAGCCAAAAAGACTCCTGCAAAACTTATCACCTATCCCCATACTAAATTTGATCCGAAAAGTACTGACTACCAAACGTTCTCAATCGTTAAGACCAAAAAGTTGAAGTATATGTTTCACACAGCCAAAGCTGATTCAGGCTAAACAGAAGCACACCAGAAGTAGTATGGGCCCAATGCTGGATAACAGCTAAAGTATTGTAAATGTGATCCTAAGCCAGAAGTGAAGAACACAGGCTTAGATATATCAGCCGCATTTCGTATGTACAATCAACAGAAATGAATTGCTAAAGATACTAAATGACCAACTAGAAGAAGATGAAATACAAATTATCCTTTATTTTATTTGGTGCAACAGCAATAAATGTATAAAATTAAGTTAATTGGTATGAAACATCAAAATCTTTAACGAGTAATACCGGAACCCCACAAAGAACTGCTTTAAGCCCCATACTTATTATATCTGGAACATGCTCTAAAAGACATAAGATGTACCCAGAATGCGAAAGAAAATAATGAGGAACAGGCCCTCCCTCCTGAAATAACACACGCTGATGATATTGACTTTATAGGAAAAAGCCACACTAAATTTAGGGAAATAGAAAGCATCCTTCAAACTAACGATCTAAAAGTCAATGTAGTAGACAATAATGAATTCACAACATCTAAAAAAGGATGCTGAAGAATGGAAAACATCGAAGTAGGATCATTACTGGGAACAAAGAAGAAATCGAAAACTTTAAACATTTGTCAAATTTGACCCTGAACAAGTTAATTAACATTTGGAAAAGGAGTGCCACAATCAAACAGAAAACAAGAATTAAGCTTTATAACTCTGGTAAAATATATACTGCTTTTTAATTGCAGCGCTTGGGCACTGATCACTATGGAGGAACATAAATTATATACTTTTCATAGGAAACAAGTGTGAAGAGTTTTAGGCATACACTATCCAACGAAAATATCAAATACATCCCTGCACATAAAGAGTAAATACCCACTTTCAATCCAAATAATGGAAGCAAGATGAAGGCTATTTGGACATACTAAGAAGGAACCCTGAAATCCTCACAAACAAGGCATTAACACATTATTTCACCAACATCGAGAAAATAACAGAGAAAAACCAATTACAACTCTACCAGTTACCCTGAATAACAACCAAAAAAGACTCAGAGACAACACAATAAAATTTATATCGCTAAAAGACTTGGCAATGCTTAAAGACATCCCTCAAATCAGAAAGGAGTTGTCCGCCTTCACTACCTTGATTGATAACGAAAACAGCTAAAGCTGTGAGGTCTGATGACCAAATTACCAAAAAGCGCCAAGTAGTAAGTAAGTAAATCTTTAATATCTTAAAATGTTTTTTCATTCAGAAAGTCTCACAGAAGCAAGATTATATATAAGAAAATATTTGTTTGCATTATAAACTGTGAACATTTGGAAGAGCTTAGCTGACCAGGTAACACGTGCCCCGAATGTCAATATGCAATACATTTAACAACTAGCTCGAGAGGCACTTGCAAGATCAAGAAATGGTCTACAACTATAGAGCGGCATTGGAAAGAAGACAATCAACACACCATCCAATAAATGAGTTCGGCAGAAAGGAACCATAGGATCCTGGACTGGAAAATCATGGTAAAAGTAATGCTAAGTAAGAATTTTTCTCTTTATATATATATATATATGATCCTGAGACAGCAACCTTAATATCACCGAGCTATCTACCATAAGCCATTAAAAGTAATATAATAAGTGAGATTAAATAAATAAATATATAGCCTATGAAACAAATAGCTAAATATAATTAAAAACTTATTAATAGGCATGATAGGCCTGTAATGAAGGCTGCGTGATATAAATACTGACCCTGCTCAATTCCTTGGCCATCTCAAAGGTCCCTACAGTGTCCATGTTGGCTGCAATGACAGGTATACCGGTGTATTCCTGCTTCGAATTACGGAAGTAGAAGGAGCGATTCAAATCAACCTGGGCAGGTTATAAAACAATAATGTAATAAGGGAAAGTAACATGGTGCAATTTTGCTCATTTACAAGATTCAGATTTTAAAAGTAGATCTAAATATATGAAGAAATAATCTGCAGTCCAAACAGGTTTTTTTTCCAGGTTTTCTGGGTCGTTTGACGTCCCTTTGGTAGAGCTGCAGGGTACGCCGAGCCTCTCCTAGCCTACCGAGAACTAGCCGTTTGCTAATATGGAAACTCCCTGATGACACGCTCCATGTGAGTAAGCCTTCGGGTTCGCAGCGACTAGGTCTAATAATAATATCAGACCTAGTTAACATACCCAACCGGAGTGCAATGGAAGGGCCGAAGCAGTCCAAACAAGTTAATAGAGAATTATAAAGGAAGTTGGTAAAAAAATGTGTAAGCAAGACTAGACCTAGATTCTAGATCCTCATCTTCTTCTTCAAATAAACTGACATAACTCAACTGGGTTGAGTATTACTGTCAATAAATCGCCAAAAAACAAAACAAACAAACTAGAGCAGACTAATTAGGCGTGTAGAATCTATGTAGATTTAAGTATTTCATGTTGTAGCTTATATAAATGTTTAAGATTATCATCACTTTCGCTACTATCTATAGATCTAGATGATCTAGATAGAGAAGTTCTCTCTTTTTTATATCACCTTTGATTAACATTGGGTGGTTGAGTTAAAACAAACAATATAATAAATTCTGCTTTAACTGCCTCTTTAAAAGATGCAGAATCTGTGCAGAATCATCATTTCCTGGATCTTATCTAGATCTAGATCTAGATTCTAGATTATCTAGATTAGATATAATGAGGTGCTCAAGATCTAGATATATCTAGATTAGATATATGAGGTGCTCATCCATCGAACACCTATTATTGCATTAAATTGAACCTTTGCAGGAAAGGCTGGATAAAGATCTATAAGATCAAGACCAAGGGTTTGAGATGGAGTTGCTTTCTTTCTCCGGGGCTGAAGAAAAAAATTATTAAGAAATCAGTTGTCATAGACTATAGATCGAGGAACAATTGCACTAGAATCAAGATTATTGGGCTACTCACATTTGAACGACTTTTCAAGGTGCTCCTCTTCGGTCTAACCAAGACATCTTTGAAGTCAAGTTTTATATCGTTGTCAATGCGCGGCATTTTCTAGATTTAGATCTAATCTAAGCCTTGGAAATTTAAGAGCTTATCGCTGCCTTCTTGATGCGAGATATTGCTTGGTCTGGAGATAACTTGGGGACGGTAGTCTGATAGAATCCAGATTCTAGATCTCTTGATCTGTAGCTGACCGTCGACAATGACAGGTTGAAACGCTCACCACTGCTCCTCACTCACCTCAGTCAGTAGTCACTAGTCAGTCATTCAACACAAATACTACATACCGGTACATGTATCAACAGTATCAACAAACTGCTGACTTTATTGACTGTGTTATGCTCTAGCCGGCTCGAGGACAATATCGGTGAAATAGGTAAGTAACAAATCCTATTATTACACAATATTAATATGTAGCATCGGTATCGCTTTGGAACTCTTCTGCTCGAGTAGCTTTGTAGCGAGTTTTTGCGACTTGCGGACTTTAGTCAAATGAGTTTTCTTAATTAATTCTAGACGTAACCACAGAAAATTATATTCTAAGGACGTGACCGCGGTTCCACCATAGACTTATAAACTTTTGTTCTCAGGGCTTTTAACATAGTTCCTTGCCAGGATTCCAAAATCCCTCCCAACTCTCTTTCGACATGCAGAGCCTTATGAAATGCGCTTGTCACCACTCACAAGATTCTGACGCTAACTATAGATTCACGTTATGTATTCATTTTACACGTCCTGATTGCATGTTAAGAACCCTTCTCAAGGACTCAACATCGTGACCTACGGGATTCGAACCTGGGACCAACATCCAACCCCGCTATCACATCGGTGCAGTAAAGGGGAGAAGGAACGCCGAGGTTTGGGGGCCACTTATAATATTAAAGCACAAAATATTCTTTTTTCTTGATTCTGATTCTTAATTCTATTTTTTTCACCTTTCGGTTGAGCATAAGATTTCATTTAAACTAACAGAATCAAAGTTAAATTATAAATAATATGTTAATTTAAGTACCGCACATGTATTCATTTGCAACGGATTCTAATAATACATTCATTGGCATAATGATTATATAGATCTAGTTATATGTAATCCACAATTCTTATAAGAACTGCGCGTAGTTTTGAAAAAATTGATAACGATTGATATACGTGTAGATTTACTGAGCGTTTCAATCAAGTTCCTACTTACTTGTTAACGACAATTTAATTTACTCTAATAACTTTAATTTTTGTTACGACAAATAACTCAGAAACGGTAACTCCAATTTGAACCCAAATGGTACCAAATGAATGGGAATCTAGTTGGTAGCACGTTGACATCAAAATCAAATAATGGACAAAACGTCTCAAAAAAGGAGTAATCTACGAAATACAACGACGAGTTAAAATTTGACACTATAACATGTAATAAGGTAAAAGCTGAATATCAAATGGTAACGCGCATAAACAAATTCAACGCACAATATTAGGTTTTTGATAACTTTATTCAATAATTTGTATGGCACCCAGTCGCCTCTCTTCATGCTCGTACCGGACTTCTCATAAAGTGTGTGAGGTTGGCATTTCTTTGTTGAGGGATTGCAGCATACTCCTCAGTCAAAGCTTGTCGAAGTTGACTGAGAGTCCTTACATCATTCCGTTTGCTGACACGTCTCCCAAGTCCATCCCATAAAATGCTCAATGGGAGACACATCAGGCGACATGGTAGGCCAATCCAAAGTTTTAATATTCTGTTTTCCCAATAATTCTGTGGTAGCTCTCTTCAGATGAGGCCTGGCATTGTCGTGTTGGTAGGTGGCAACGTCTTTGCAAGAGATGGGCTCTAGATCTACTCCTAGCAGCGTAAGCACATACTAGAAAAAAAAATTGCGCTGCAGATATTCTGTCAAGAAAACCAGTACAAAGAAAACCCTCAGAAGAAGCAACAGTTCATATTTATGCAAAATGAAAAAGTAATCAACAGCAAAACAGTGAGAGAGGAAACAGCAGCAAATGATGCAGTACTAGCAAAAGTTTTAAAATTCACTAAAGATGGATGGCACACACAAACAGAAGAAAGCATAAAGCCATATTTCAAGAAACGTTTGAAAATCACAGTGGAGGATGACATTCTCGTCATGTGGAACTCTAGTCATCATACCAAAGTCTCTACAAGATATTATATTAAAAGATTTGCATGCTGAACATCAAGGAATGGTCAGAATGAAACAGCTGGCCAGAAGGTATCTGTGGTGGCCCAATATAGACAAAGAGATAGAACAGAGTGTTAGAGCTTGTGAAATGTGTCAAGAATATGCAAAATCCCCACCATCGGCAATGACTGCATCGTGGTCTTGGCCTATGGGACCATGGAAACGCCTTCATTTGGACTTTGCTGGCCCTTTTCTTGGAAAAAAATTTCTTGTGGTAATTGACTCTTTTTTCAAATTCTTGGACATAATACCTACGTTGTACGAATCATGCAACTTCTGCAACAACCATCCAAGTCTTGAGATGCTTATTCAGTTTCTTTGGACTACCAGAACATATAGTAATTGACAATGGATCTCAGTTTGTCAGTGAAGAATTCAAAATATTCTTGTCAAAAAATTACATATTATATACCACTACTGCTCCAGGTCATCCTGCAACAAATGGATGGCAGAAATATATATTGGGCACTTTAAAAGGGCCATATAAAGAAGATGGGAGACAAACAAGAAGATCTCCAAGTGAAGCTTGGCAGATTTCTTTTTACAAACAGAACAACACCAAACGCATCAAACAAATCCCCAGCTGAACTTCTGATGAACAGGCAGCCCTGGATTAGGTATGCTGCCCTGAAGGCTTCACAGACTCAACAACAAGTAAAACATTTTGAGAACAATTTAGATAACATTCAAGGTTTGAAGAAGGACAAGCAGTTTTTGCGCTAAACTTTGGTAGAGGATCAAAATGGATTCCAGGATCTATCATCAAAACACTGAGTCCCAGAAATTTTGAAATACAAGTCGGGGATGTCGTTTGGAAGCAGCATCAAGATCAATTAAGATCAAGATATATTCCTTCAAAGGGACAAGATACAGACATTAGACAACATGAAGGGGACAACAGAGCATCATCTCATGTGATGACTTTCAGTATGCTAAACGTAGCGAAAACAGGGAAGTAGATCCAACCAAGATTTCCGCAGACTCATCATTTGTGATTCCACAAGAAGCCTTCATGAACTATGATTCAGAACAAAGACAAGGAAAAAATTATGCAGAAACTGGGATGTCAACTGTGCTCACAGCAAACAATGGATATATGAAATACATGAGAGACTTTCAGAAAGATTAATTGAGACTATGTAGAAACAAACATTCCTTGATAGAACTTTTAGTTTAATGTTTCATGTTTCCTACACTTTAACAATAACTTAATGCAATACATTACACAATCTTCTTAGTAATCTTCTCCAGATACAGAGTAAGATTAATTTTATTTTTATTTTATTTCAGCATTTGGATAAATCCATCTTATTGAATTACACTAATAATTATGTTACTTTCTCAAAATTTCCAGGGAGAATATTGTTATATATTGTAGATCTAGGTCTAGATTGTTCTTTCTTCCTAGTTTTGATATTGCTAACTTTAAGAGTTATACCAATTTTGTTTGTATTGGACCGGATGTAAGAAGGACCGATGAAGAAATTAAAATGAAGTTTGGCTAACGGTCGTCTTCGACTAAACGTTTCTTACAATACACAACATACACCCAAATTTTTAGCTCACTACATGAAATGAAGCATTTTTGGTTATTCCAAATTCCCGGTTAATCCAAATTTGTTTCAGAAACCCGACTTATTTGGATTCAGCAGGTTCAACTGTAATGCTCAATCCAGTTGAATTTTGTCAGTTTATTTGAAGAAGAAGAAGAAGAAGAAGCAGAAGAAGAACATCATACTTATAGGTTTTGGCGACTTTGTCTGTGGAAATTTCGTGTTATCGTAGGTAGCTTTACCTAAATTTGTTGAGAAAGAATCAAAAGTAGGAGATGAAAGAGTAGAGAATCAAAATATAGAGAAGAATACAGAAGTAAATGAGATTGAGGAGAAGAAATAATAATAATTAAAAAAAATGAATATAGAGGAAGAAAGAAAATTGGTAGAAGGAAAATGAGGAGCAGATTAGTAGAAGGTGGTGGAAGAAAAAGAAGAAGAAGAAGAAGAAGAAGAAGAAGAAGAAGAAGAAGAAGAAGAAGAAGAAGAAGAAGCAGAAGAAGAAGAAGAAGAAGATCCATTGTTTCTTTCTCCATCGATAAATCCTTATCAAAACATCAACCAACTTCTATTCACTGTAACATAACAGGTACAATTTTGGGTGACATTCAACGAACCTTGGGTGGTGGCCAAATTAGGCTATGGTGATGACCAGATGGCCCCAGGAAGATGGGGCCCAGGCACCAACATTTATATTGCTGGACATTACATTATCAAGGCTCACGTGGAGGCCTACTGGCTGTACAATGCTTTGTATAGGGCCAAGAGTCCACAAGGAAAAGGTGAGGATCATACAACAATAAAATCAACCAAAACAACGACAACAATAATATCTCCATCAACATCATCACCATCTACATGAATTAATAACAACAACAACGGTGCAGACTAAAATACAAAATTGAATTCTTCTGGATCTAGATAATTGTAGGTAAACAATCTATCAGGAAGTACATCACAACCACAAATATGCGAACAAAAAGAAACGTAAAAAAGTAATAAAAACTAGGTGGCATAACAAATCAACCACAACAACAATGATAACATATTCACTAAACCTCCCCCCCCCTCCCCCTTTCCCAAAAAAGAAGAAAATACAAAAACAAAACAATATACAACTAACAAAACAAAGGAAAACAAAACACAATAGCCGACCTCTTCCCAAAATTAAACAAACAAACAAAAAAGAACTCCCCCCAAAAGAAACCAACAACAAACAAATAAAAAAACCCCAAAACAATAACAAAACAACAACAAACAAACAGAAACAAACAAACAAAAATGAAAATAAAAATACTAGCAAAATCAAAGAACTACAAAATCAAACATAACATACAAGCAAGAAAACAATAAACCTCAGAGTAAATATAAAGAACAAGCCTAATTACCCGATATCATAAGTTGGAAAGTAGATCTGTGTTTACATGAAAGTATCGATCCGCGAATGAAATGCCTAATTTATAGACTATATCTATAAGATCTTTAGAATACTCATAGATCTAGATTGGATTGATTACTGG
>JASKDV010140061.1:0-14012 GCA_032466395.1 Aegires albopunctatus | reverse complement strand
GAGAGAGAGAGAGAGAGAGAGAGAGAGAGAAAGAGTTGCAATATCTTCCTTAATGATTGTAACTAGAGCATTTCACATGACAATACCAGTTATCCGGCGTTGACCATCTGCAATTTATCCAACGCGATGTCATTTTCTAGAGACAAAAATTCGGAATATAATGGAGAGGGATTTGTAAGTCTGTCTATGTCCGTATCAGTTACATCTGCACCAAAAATAAAACTGATGAAGAAAAAGATCCCAACAGGATGAAGTTCGAAAAAATTATATTTTCAGACTTTGGACACGTTTGGACGACAACCTTGCATGGAGTTGGCCGTGCTGTAACAGCAAAGACCTTGAAAAAGGGTTGTATGGGCTATATTAGTGATAGTTGCTTTGGGTGTTGCATACAACAACGTCTACGACACTATGAACTATGACAAAGTATGTTTCTTACCCAGTGACCACAACAATAGAGTTAAAATCACACCCCATCATGGACTTTCCAGCAGTGACCATCTTCAATTTTAATTCTGTGCAATACAACTACCTAAACCAAAGTATTCAAAAACTTTGGAAAAAGATGTACGCGTGAGTGTTATTACGTCAACAAATAACACTTTATGCATATCATATTATTATTTTTAGCGGTGGCAGAAACATGTGTATTTTGACTCATATACTGTCTTTTATCTGTATCATCTCAGTAATATTGGTGACATTATAGATTTATATTGATTTCCATTAACCCTTATTTCCATTAATTCAAAACAAGGTATCGACAAAAGTATTTTTAAAAATTATTTTATCATTTTAGTATTTTATACTTAACAATCGTATTTTATGCTGTATTGACCTTGTTGATAAAAAAAAAGAGAATAGTTTAAGGCAGTACACCATTAAAACACTTCAAAATAATTTTCAGTTACATAATTCAGCTCAAAAACAGGAGTGCCATTTCCATTTAAGAATGCATAGAAGGTATGCGAGTGAAAACACAAGCGAGGACGACATCTATTACAATTTATTGGACATGGTTGTGGACTGTTGTTTTGATTTGGTGAGATAACTTTAATATCTTTTGTTATTTTTAAAAATCTTATTTCATTGTATGGAGATTTAATTATAACTAATCTAAGTAGACTACCTTAGGACAGGTTTGACATTTCAGCTTTAAAAATGAATGTATGATTTATTGAAGTAGTAGACAAACTCTCCAGGGATGACCATATTAAAAGACGGGTGTGTAAAACCATAACAATGGAATATTAGTATCATGTATGTTTTGGTGACATGCGCGGAAAAAAATATAATGGAAATTATTGCATTGTATAATATAATATAAAGGAAGAAAATAAGGGCTGATTGAATCCGCGAAGTTCTAATTATTCGGATCAAGTAATGGCCACTACACACTACACAGATAAAATGGAAGATTTGATCTGTTCAGTTATAAGACACCGATCACAGTGGCAGAATAATCAGGACTTTTCTTGGAAAAGAATAGTAACAAAATACTGTTATGTGATACATGAATTTCAATCACAACAGCTCTTCTTACTTTTGTCGATTTCACTAAGTGTCAGCGATCGAGGTTAAACCACGCCAGATTGAGTATGCAACATATTCTTTTCAGCAAAAGACTGGATCATCCTACCATTGAGTTCGCAACCTTACTGAAAATCTACTTTGACAATCCACCAATTGTTCAAGATTTTTCACGCGCAGCAATCAATTTAAAATCAAAACAAACAATTGCCATGGCTCGTTTTCAGGAGGTCGTCAACAAACCAGAGGTTTTGTTATGATTATTAACTGAACGTTCCACGTGAATAGCCTTCAGCAATCGCAAATAAATATATTCAAATGTGAACTCTCAGTAAGGTCGCGATTACATGGTAGAATGACCCAGATTTTTTTTTCTGGAAAAAGCATTCTATATTACATGCTACCAGTTACTTCATCATGACTCTTCGACACAATTTAGTAGATTCGATAACAGCAACACGAGCTGGTGAGTAAGTGAAATTCATGCATGACAAGGCAAACTGCAGATAATTACTTGTCCTGGAGAATCGTCTTTATCGTGCCGCTATGATCTAGGCCTCATGAATTGACATACCAAATGTGCCAATTTATCTGCGTAGTGTGTGGTGGCCATAAGACTTAACACCCTACCTAGTCTGATGTCAGGGCCATGAAGCCTGTGGCTAATATGTGTAGGCAGACATCACCCTAAAATGCTGATGATAATACATATTTAAGTGCATAAAGGAGGGAGGAGTTAGGGGAGGGGATTCTGACAAATAAATAAACATTTCAGTATTTAAATACACAGGAATGCTTAAAGTGGTATTTTTTGTCAGGGATGTTGCAAAGCCACAAGCACGATAAAGAATTGGAATGATATGTAAGAAACCTTGCAAGAAAAACTCCCCACATCAAAGGTTAACGCGCAGGCAATTCGAAAAACGTTGGATGGTGTAAAAAGAGAGAACAAAAGGCGAATGACTCACGATCTAAGAGCGTTTTACCAATACTCTGTAATATCAATTAGGATACATTTTGCATCCCTGTCTTTCAATTCATCATCAACACTACATCCTTATGATGAGATGCTGGAAAGTGGAATATTTTCAAAATCAATCATACTTTGTGTATTATGTTCTAATACAATTAAATATTACCCCAGAAATATCACTGCTTTTAAAACCCTGTTCATGAAATTTATTATTCCACCACTAAGTTTTGGAATAACACTAATCTCTGTCTATATAATAATAATTTGTGTCTTCATGCCACGAGTTCAGTGATGTATTTTCATGCTCTGCCCTTGATACAATTAAACGAGATCTGCAATTGTTACAATTTGTTAATAACAATAGTATTTTCTGTTAAAACGTTATATTTGCTTAGACTCCTGTATAAATCCAACTCTAATTTGGGTGTTGTCTTTAAAATAAACGATTATTGGCTTTGTACCCTGAGAGCATTCGAAGTATCTAAACATCGAATCATAATTAATGTTATTAAAAAACTTGCTACCAGGGTAAATTATACAAGTCCTGTCAATGTTGCGACTTGATGTATCCATGTATTGAAGATGCTGTTATTAGGATGAACGATGAAAGATCACATAATAATTCCATACCTAACTGTGACGAGAGCATAGAAACGGTCTACACTTGTGTAAATCGTCAGAAAAAAGCTATATACGGGGATATTACCGGATGTTGAAAAATGTCGTCGGTCATGCCAAGAGACCTACCATGAGACAAGCTATTCCATCAGTGAATGGCCGGGCAACAAAATTCATGGTAAACCTAGAGGTTCTAGTGAATAATTCGGCGAAGAATAACAACAAGTCTCTAGTCGGTTATCTAAAGCCAATGACAGAGACGTTTGTATCCAAAAACTTTTGAGGCTGGTTTACTACGAATGTTTCATTGAGGAAATAGTTTGGACAAAACCAACATACGATTGGAATAAATTATTGTCGGAGGTCGGAGGACAGATACGTTTTTGGCTTGGGTTTTCCATCATGACAGCTTTGGAATTAATAGAGTTATTCTACGATGTTTTAGCGATATGTGTAAAAATAGAAATGACTCTAATCGTTCTAATCAGCTAACTTTATAATAAAAACACAATGGTATCAACCTGGGGGTCTTATAATGAGGGCAGGTTGGCTGTGTTACCATTTTTTTCCTTTACTAGTAACATATTATGGGGTTTTATATAAACTTTGAAAAATAATAATTATGATGAACCCTCTAGAGAAATTACTTTCTTTTCTTTTTCCGTCCACTTGTACCGTTGTTGGGTGTCGAGGGGAGATGCAAACGACGTTGGTGGGTACGATGGTTTGCTTCATTTATTGTGATTTCCTGCTTATCCAGGGTAACATTTATGCCATCAATCCAGCGTTTTCTTGGTCTTTCTTTGATCACGTATCCGGAGTATTTTGCATTGAAAGCCACGGCTGGTATTTCATATGGCCGCATTCTGATCATATGTCCGAACCATTTGTCCTGCAGCTGCCTTTCGATGTAATCCAGGATTGGCTCTATCCTAATCAGTGTTCATATTATGTCATTTCTATACCTATCCTTGTCAAAGAGTCAGTTGCTAGTTGAATCAAATTACACATGCTATTCATTGTTGGAATGAGTGAATACAGAAAATGCGAAGGAAAAGGTACTCATCAGTGCGCTCTCCGACCATTCGGTAAGCCGCAATTTCTATAAATGCGCTCTCCGACATTTCGGTAAGCTGCAACTTACTTGAATGCACTCTCCTACAATTTGGCATGTAATAAAAGCTACGACTTAGTCCTAACATAGTCTCACACATGTGATGGTAAATTAGGCCTTAACAAGACATCAATGGTTTGAAATTTGCTAACTCAACAATTTACATGTATTCCAATAAGGAACAACGGATGAAATCATGAATAATATGAATCATATTCAAACCCTACATGTAATACCCGCCCTAAAATGGACACATCCGGAACTAGGCCTAAGCCGTTAGCTATTTCTTTAATTCAGAATCACCAATAATGGAATTAGAAGGACCCACCAAACCATCATTTAATTGGACTTAACCCCAACTGAGTACCAACTCCAGATAATTAATCAGAGGAACAATATGGGAACCCATGGGATTGTACACTAGGAATATTCTTAACTAAAATTTGTAAAAGAAATATTAGGACCAGTAAGTTCTGATCACTCAAGCAATCATAGACCTACTCATGGATAGCAATACCCAATCAAAGAATCAACATGAAAAAAATGTTTATGAAGGTTTAAGTAAATTTGCTCAATAGACTTAACCATGGTTTCCTGTTTTTAATTTGACTTCCCTTCTACCGATTTAGGTCAACTGTCAAAATATCTTGAACCCATCAGAACTAGTTAAATCCAGATTGTTGTACTCATTGTGTTTATACCACACCACTTATCAAATGGACGATACATCAGCTAAACACCAGGATCGAACCAGATCCAATCGTCAAGATGAACATACACCCAAGATCTCTATATCAAGTTTCTCTATCCAGCCGCTGGGCCTATCATGCCCGAGAAAGAAACCTAGTAGAATAGATATATAGAATTCTACTAGATCTAACATCCAGGACTAGACTTACTCTTTAATAAACACAATTTATAGAAAGAATACTCTTAACACAATATAATATTACCAAGCCAATATTAAGTGAGGTTAAACTCATAATTCAATCACTTCCAGCAAACAAAGTCAATGGATCCAAACGAATTGATATCTATCCAACTGCTATCATTCTACCACAAGAAACCAAAAATCTAGATCCTAGATTTTAACAATTCTTATCCTAATGGGGAAGACATCTCCTAGATAAATGACACTCCCAAACAAGGGGATATTTCAGACGTATTCTAGAACATCATATCTTCTCCTACCAAGTCTCTTGGTTGAGGGACGCTCGATCTGGTTGGCACCTGACGTGATCACGCGTCACCGCAATTCACATTGCGAATACAACAATCCTAGAGTCCACCACAAAAGAGCTCTCAATTCTAATAATCTCGAAAAAAAAAATCTACCACTCCTTGACATACCTACTGGTTGTATTTACTGTTTGTATTTTTTCAAGCATCGCATTTCACAGACTTGTATTTTGCTCCTTAATGCGTTTGTTAAGGTCCAGGACTGACATTGGTAGGTGAGTACAAAGATGGACTTGATGATGTCACGTTTGACATTCATACCTATGTGTTGATTGGTGAGTAGGGATGCTATTTGGTGAGTGACAGCGTTTTTCTTTTAGACAAGTGTCTCAATTTCTCTGTCAATCTTACCATCATCGCTGAACGTACTGCCAAGATATTTGAATTCCTTTACTTGCTTGAGTTGGTGGTCATCAATGTTAAAGTTTAAGGCTTTTTGGTACTCTTGATATTTCATGACCTCTGTTATCGAAATACTTATTTTCGTGTTCAACTGTTGGCAGCAAGTGTTGAGGATATTTGTGTGGTCTTGAAGCTCTTGTGGCTTTTCATTTATCAAACTCTGATCGTCTTTCCTTTTGCTTCCCTTGTTATATTGTCCATGTACACAATGAACAGCAAATGTGATAATACGCATCCTTGCCTCGCTATTAATCTTTGCTTCCCAGATCCATATTTCTCTAATACTCACCATAGAATGTATCTGTTGAGTATCAAATGCTTTTTCTTGGTCTACAATCGTTCTCTATCATATTATTCTCTTGCTTTTTCACATTTTTGTCTCAGAGCGAATATTGCATCGGTACATCCTTTGTTTTTTCTGAATCCTAATGGCAACGTATGAACTGAGGGTTAACTTTGGGGCGTAATCTTCTTTCTAGTATCTTGACATACATTTTGCCAGCATTGCTGAGTAGGGATATGCTTCTGTATGAGTCGCATTTCCTTATATTTCCTTTTTTTTATAATTGGCACTACCAATGCTCGCTGCCAATCTTCTGGTTCTTTCATATTCTGCCATGCTGTGTTGAACAATTTATGCAGCCCTTTCACTCCAGCATTTTCAATTGCTTTGATTGCATCTGATGTTATTCCATCGACACCAGCTGCTGCTTTGCTTTTGAGGCTGTCTAGTATTGTTCTTTCGACCTCGGACAAGAGTATTGGGGGTTCTTTGATGGTGGGTTCAGATGGGTATGCATTTTGAGTCTTGGTAATTTTTTTCAGTTGGGTTAAGAAGTTCTTGGAAATCGTTTTTCCATCTTTCATTTGCTTTGATGGGGTCAAGTATTGGTTCACCTTTGTCATCGTTGATTATAGATGTTGGATTGAACAGCTCATCTCGCATTCGCATAATCCTTGCACTGTTAGCAAAATCTCTTGGGTTTTCTCTACATATAGTGGATAGCCTTTCACCATAGTTTTTCCATGAAATGTCTTTCGCTCTTTTTATTATTCTTTTTGCCTCTCTTCTTACCTTCCGATAGTTTATATAGTCTTGATCTGTCTTTGATTTTTGCCATGCTTTAAAGCACTTCTTTTTAATAGCTGTTGCTTCTTTAACTTCTTCATTCCACCAGATAGTTCATTTCTTTTTAACTTGACCCGTTCTCTTGGTACCACAGTTTTTACGAAGCAGTGATGTTGTGACATTTTTGAATATTTCCCATTCTTCCTCAATAGTATATACCTCTGGTAGAAGTTTCTCATATTCAAATTGCATGCCTTCCTGGATTTTCTCACGTATCAATGGGTCTTCTATCTTTCTGAGATATATAACTTTCACCGATTTTGTCTTTGTCTGAATTTTCTTTGCATTCTCTTCTTTTGATGACTACTGATCGATGATCACTGTCAAACAGATAATGAGAGTAATTATTAGATCAAAATTAGGTCAAAGTTCAATTCGTTAAGGCTATATAGGGCAAAAGCTAGTTCTTTTGAGGGTAAATGATATGTAATACATAATACACGGGAAGCCACACAAACACAAAACTGGTCAACAATTTTATTAATAATTACAACAAATTATACAAGTATAAGTGAGAGATGTTTTCACACTTGTATATTCCTTTCATAGCTATGAGATGATAAAATTCAATGATTTTAAGACCACAAAACGCTTTGAAATGTGTCCATGAAATACAAATGCGTATGAATGTAGACCCCAAAAGTGATGTATGATTCATACAATTTGTAAAACTAATTTTTGTTCTTTTGTATTTTGTTAATTGCTTTGCAAGATCTAGCCACCATTTTTAACAACCAGACTCTGTGTCAACAATTTAATTGGCCAATAGGCATAGGCCCTCTAGATTTAAAATGAAGCTATCAGTTTGATCTTGATCCTTGCTCTGGCAAAATCATTTGCAACTCTTTCATGAATAACTGACGAAGCAAATTGGCCTCCGCTGAAACTAGAATAAAAAAGAAAGCCAGACAAACATCAGCACAACCTTTAAATCTCCTCAACGGATGGAAAAGAACGATACCTGTATTGCACCATGCAAGACATGATAAGAATAAACCTCGTCATAACTGTTGTAAGTAATCTCGTGGTTAAGATGCTAATGCGTGTATTACTACATTGCATGTATTACAACTACTGTGATATATTTTTTGGTCATGGAGTCGTGGTTTCGAAGTCATGGTTTTAAAAAATGTTAAAAGTGCACTTATATAGTGCTATTGCAAAGGGACCCAAGCCTCTAAGCGCTTAACAATAACAGGACAAAACAGGCAGCCGGTTAGGCAGGAATGCAATTTTCGGACATATAGCTCTCTTAGTGGCCAGGTACCCTTTCCGAGTCGAGTGAGTGAGGTTGATAAGACAAAGTGTCTTGCCTACGGATAAACCGCCAATGACCTGTATTTATCGAGATCATTTTGCGTCCTGTGGGATTCGATACCACCATGTCACCCAGCCAACTGATGTCGGTGAATGAAACTGTTGGACTTTCTCGGGTTATTTTTTATTATGAATTTATATTTTCATGGATATATCTATTAAAAAAAAATTGTTACGAATCTTCTTTGCTTTGTGTTTTCATAACAGCCTTTAATCCATTCTCAAGTATGTCCTAGTGGGTGCACTACGTCATACACCTAGAACTGTAAAACTGACAGCAGATGAAACTGCATGCATTTTTAATAATATAATTACTTCGATAGTCCATTAACCTCTTCCTCTGTATGTATGCGCCGGAACTTGATCAGTTGCTTTTTATACACAGAGTACGTGCACAGGCTTCTCGCCTTATCGCCTATAATCTTCTATAAGCTTCTATAATCTAAATCACACGTTTAATTCTGTTCAATATCTGCCACTTGGATTACTACTAAGATTACCATGCAGATGCTGGTTATATATCATTACACATTTAAACTAATTGACTATGCGGACGTTTTAAATCTTTTTATGTGATACCATTGGTTTTAACTTACCATTCAAACAAAGATCAATCAGCGACATGTCTCCGGCAGTCATATGGCAACAAAAAGCAGTTGCAGTGAATAGGCCGACTGAGGATGACGTAAAAAGAAAGGATATTGTTAAACTTTGGACGCGTTTTGGAGATGATACAACCATGCATGGAGTTGGCCGTGCTATTAACAGCAAAGGTCTTTGGAAAAGGGTTGTGTGGGCTTTGTTAGTGATAGTTGCTTCCTGTGTTGCAAGCTATAATGTTTACGAAACTATGGCAGAGTATTTTTCTTACCCAGTAACCACCACAATAGAGTTAAAATCACACCCCACGATGGACTTTCCAGCAGTAACCATCTGCAATTTAAATCCTGCGCGATACAGCTACCTTGACAAATTGGTTCGGCAGAAAATGGAGAAAGATCTAAAGGTTCGTTGTTTTGTATTCATATTCAACATATGGGTAAGTAGTTGGAGCTGATAACTTACCAACCCCATCATTTTAATGTTAGCACATTATTCACTACGAATTACCCTTGAAGCGTTACTTGCAATTAGAAAAATACTATAGGTCTAATAGAAAATTAGAAGGGCTCTAAGCAAGAAATGTTTAAAGGCAAAATTTAGTCAAAAGCGATGTCCCGTATACACAATCACTATTTTCAATTGAGTTTTATCGAATTTCTCTGTGAAAGCCCTTCACCTAATTCTATGGTGAAAACAACAATCCACCAATAACCCCAAAGAGCTTAGCGAAAAATTTAGGCCTGTATAAATTTGATTTTGATTCCATTAGGCAAAAGAAATATAGGCTAGTATAGATCTAGATCTAGTCTAAGTGATTTTGATTTAGATATACCATTAGGGCATGGTCCTTAATTAGTCATTATTTATAAAGATTCATGTAATACTTACAAGGCAATGGCACATTATTTCACCTATAACGAAAAAAGAACAATAAAAAAAAAAAATGATTACAAAACAATTCCACTAATTTATCTCAGAAGGGAAATTTGTCTTTGGTATTTAACATCACCATTTTAACGATCTTAAAAGACTCCCAGACAACACAATCAAATTGAAATCATTACAAAACAGAATGGAATGGTCTGCTCTCACTACGTTGATTAGAAAAACAGTTGAAGCTGCGAGGTCTGACGATCACACTAGCGAAAGGTGCTACGGTAAGGTAAAGTAAAAACATGCATTCTGATTTATTTCTTTAACAAAGTTAAATTATGGTCTTGATCTATAATCTATATAGTTTTATAAGATGTATTATATATGTAGAGCTCTGTATCTTGATAATTGTATTTTTAAATCAAGATCTAGAAAATAACCTACTAAATCTAATTGCAAAGAAAACTCATTATCGCACTCTTACATCACTCATATAAATCATCATTGGCTAAAATTCACAACTTACGACTTATGGGTCATCCACACTGTAGTCTTATATTAGAAGAAGGTTAGTCCTACCTTTCTCGCCCACTTCAATAGGTTCAGCTCTCCTTCGTCTCCTCACCTTTTACAGTTTCTGTCTGTCCCGTTCACAAATCATGTATCTACCTCCAGCTAGATCTACGTCTCTTGTTTCCTCTCTTCTACTCCACCGCTAACTCCTACGTTAGTTTCCACTCACGCCACTGCACATGCGCTCCTCAATCTTCGACATTTCCTAATGTCCCTTATTATTCACTACATGCCCTCATGGTCAGAAAATCGTCACAACACAAAATGTATTTAAAACTGTATGTACAGTTCTTTTCCCCAATCCCTCTCCCTATTGCATTGACATTTACTGCATCCACGAAGTCGCGCGCCTTTCCCGCTGAGGATATCGTCTGATCTTCTCCTCATCCTCTTTACCTTCCTTTTCCTTTGCCACTTCCTCTTCCTTTGCCTCTTCCTCCTCTACCACTGCCTTGATGTCAAGAACATGATGGGGCACACCCTCGACCTCAACGTTGTTGGCAGAGTTTAAGTTTGTCACCCCACCTCTCCTCCACTGAGTTGTGCATTTCAAATTTCCAGGCTTCACCCATACCTCATCTTCCACCTGGGCTTTGCCCTCGTCTTCTTCACTATCGGGAATGATGTGTTCTTCTCCCGGAAGTCTCTATTCGTAGGTTGTCACTGACTTCTGTGGCAAACAGGTCGTTGACCGTACCTCGGAGCCATGTTACATCAATAAACACAATCAATTGGGCTCTTCCCTGACTTTTCTGCCATCGCTTTGACTCCTCTCCACTATGCCGTTTCAACTTGCCTGTAAGCTGCCCTATGAAATGGCCTCACCTCCCATTTCTTCAACAGCATCCCCATTTTGAGAGATAGAAAAGATAGTGCATTGTCCATGAGTAGTTCTTCTATTGACTCTCTCTCTCTCTCTGTCGTAGATATATAACATTACAATCAATAATTTCTAAATACAATAGAGACTATCAATTGGTATAGAACAAAAACAGAACATTGTGAAATGTCAATATTGGCATTAACATAAAATTGAAATAAAAACTCCAACGAAAGTTAAAAATGTGCAAAGAAGAAAGCCTCTACAATAGCTTAATAGAAGTTGGCATAAATGAATTTCTATATCTTTCGCGTTGGAATCTTAAAGGAATGGGGCGTTTGATCTATTTGAGGAACACATTTGGTCATAAAGGGGATGGGATATGTCTCTTTTTATGGACGCAATCTGTCTTTGACAATCTGCTATAAAAAGGTAATCATAATCAAGAAAGATTGCTTTACACAATGTAATCTTTTCTGCTTTCTTAATTATGATATTTATTTTCCATTTCCCCTTACTATTGTTTCTTGTATTCCCACCAACAAGTCATTGAAAAGCAGATGGGGCTTTGAAGGATGGATTTGTAAAATAGTACCAAGAGCGTGTTTTCAATATGAAAATATTTTGATTTACGCAAAAAGTAAGCCTGAAATTTAACTTTTTATATACAAGAATTGAATGGTATTTTCAGTTAAGGTGATCACTTATAGTGACACTTAAATATTTATATTGTTCTACTTCCTCTATCTTTTCACCATTAATAAATAGGGAGTCAAGTATAGTATAGTTCCTATACTCGTTTTCGTCGTCTGATATTAGGTCTTGAATTGTGGTATCATGTGCGAATTTGATAAGACGTGTTTTACATGATATTTGGCAGTTATTTGTATAATATGCTGTAAATAAAAAAGGTGACAACATAGCTCCTTGGGGTGCTCCTGTGTTCGTATAAAAGACATTAGATATGACTTCATCAATGAATCTGCTGTTAACATTAGCATTTTTACATAATATAACCTTGTTCATTTTTACATATTGTGGTCTGCAGCAAAAAAGTCAAAAATCAAAGCGATAATATTTTTGTTTACGCTCATTTCATGCAATTTTGTGATAATCAAATGGGGTTGAATAGTGTTGACACGAAATCAATAAACAACATTCTACAATAATTTTGAAAAATTTCTAGATGTTTATAAACATTGTCCAAAAATAGAAGAATTGCATCTTCCACACCCCTTTTTTCCCTATAAGCAAATTGCATAGAATCTTGAAATTTATCAAAGCATTTTTTAAATTCAATCAAAACCAATGTTTCAAGGCATTTAGTAACAATGGTCCACGCGTTTTTCTCTTATTCACACCAGCAAACACACGCTCAACGTCATCCATGCATAGTACAAAATCTTCGTGTTCTTCGCATTCCTTCATAAGTTCAGTCATTCGTTCTGTTCTCTCTCTTTCAAAGTCGTATGTGTCAAACCTCGCATAAAAAGAATTTAGTTTGTTAGCATAGCCTTAACAATTTTCATTTTTAATTGTAATCGTAGATTTTTCTTTATGACATCCTGCTATATTTTGTATCTGTTTCCAAGTTGCTCTAGAGATATATGATTTAAACGTATGTTCTATTTTCGTTTTGTAAACATCTTAATTCTTACTTCTTTTGTAAATTTTGACTGCTCAGTCGTATTGTTAGTTTCTGACAATAGTTGTTTTAAATCTATAACTTAATTTCTTTTTTCTCGGATACAATATTTTCACAAAAGTTTACAAAATCATTTATATTATTTCCACATGCATCTTTAAATATGTCCCAGTCTGTACATTCAAAACAACCCTTAAGAGTATCGATGCTATCCTCGCTCCACATGTCTATTGTATTCTCTGACTTGGGCACACTGCGGCATGTGGGGGTTGTCGCAAAGTGGGTTGTCGGATTAGCTTAAGTTCCGAAAGTCGCAACCTACTAAGCTGATTTAAAATAAACAAAGGAATAGACAACCATTCTACCAGAATGGGATAAAATTCGCCTAAGTGCGCTCACAGCTGCACTAACTTTGCGCTCTCCTTGATAGGGAAGCTGCAATCCTTGGCTCCCCCCCCCCAAGGGTCCAACGAGTAAAACTAATTACTATATATTTATGTTATACACACCCACAGATTCATTAACAATACAACATGAAAGAGTTCAATATCTCTAACTCAATAATTTATTCCTTAGAGGAATATAAATCCACAATGCATTATAATTCAATAAAAACTAAATCATCCAATTCATTGTTCTCTCTAGCCCTGGGATTTACATTGTAACATTTGGTCTGAGCCATAAATTCAGGATAAATTTATTCTTTACTAAAACATCATAATTTCTCCTCTAGACATACTCCCCAACGAAATCCATAACCTAGAAATAATCAATTTCACAGTCAATCTGTTAAATTCAATATTTCAATTAATTAAAGCCACACCTCTGTTGTAGCATTCCCAGTAACATCATTTCATATGTAGATCCATATGAAAAGGAACTTATCTCGTCAAATTCATATAACCTTCCTTGAAAGAAAGAAAGCCCATCGGTTAGACCCATGGCCCAATCAGACCATCAGACCAGACGACACATATCCCCGTCTCTCCCCATGGACTAGATTTACATCCGATTATGGAAGTGACACGGACGAAATCGATTTCAACGTCATTGTAAATGGATAAGAATAGACTCAAGATGACATCTCAAGTAAGGCCTCCAGACTAAACCAGCTCTCTCTCTCTCTCTCTCTCTCTCTCTCTCTCTCTCTCTCTCTCTCTCTCACTCTCTCTCTCT